>JAJQKJ010001122.1:0-102204 GCA_029574335.1 Rana kukunoris
AACTTTTCTTTAAGGTATTTATTTCCCATCACCCAACCTATTATCTATTACTACTTTGTTATATATTTTTACATTTGTGTATCCACCAGCCTAATTACAATTGGCCCCTCTTTATTAGATTATGGTTCCTGGACGGAAGACTATAGCATCTGGATCTTTTGGTGATTTGTGGGCCTGTTCCATATTTTGACCCAAGTGTCTACCATCCCTCACGCATTGGCTTTGTAGTTCCAATATCTGGTTTGTGAGTATTGGTAAGCCCCCTGTACCCCCATCCCCACAACCCTTTCCCCCCCCCCCTTTTTCCATTCCCCCCCCCTCCCCATCTCTCCCCCCCCTTCCCCTTCTTTCCCCACCCCCCCCTCTTTCTTGTGTTTTGGTTTTTTTGTTTTGTTTTGTTGTGTTTTACCTCCCTTGACCTCTGCCCCCAACCCACCCTCCCTTTACCTCTCTCTCCCCCTCCCCCTCCCCCCTCCCCTTCCCCCCCCCCTGTTGTCCCATACTGTGTTTTCCCCTCCCTCTCCTGGTCCCCGGCATACCCATCCCCCTTCCCCTCTCCCCTTCCCCCCCCCCTTTCTTTTCCCCCTCCCTCTCCCAGTCATTCCACCATTATTCCCCATCCACCCATTCTCCCTTCTCCCCCCCCCTCCCCCCCCCCCTCTTTTTCTCCCCTGCTCCCCTGCTTAAGCATAATTTATTGAGGATTTTGTTTAATATATTGAACCAATTATTATTCCCCTGATTTTGTACCAATTGTTTGTTGTAATGAACACATTCTCTTTATCTACAACTGCTGTATTTCTCTTTTTTGAACCATCTGTATATCCTTGTTTTAACACAGTGTAGTTAGTTCCAAAAACCTTTGAAGAAGCTCCATAGAGCGAAACATGTCGGTTGAACTACAACTACTAAAGAACCTTGCCAGACTACCGAAGCCTGTGACATATGTGACATTTAATACAACGGATGGTTTTTATTTACTTACCTTTGTATAAACTTAATAAAATTTCTTTTGTATTTTATCAGTGTTTCGGTACACTTTATCAGCACCGCTTTATAGTCCCAGGGTCCTCAGGTACCCCCCCTCTCCCCAATTCTTGTTCTTTAATCTGTCCTACTGACATTGTTCACTGCCCTACTGACACCAACTTCTGTCCTACTGACATTGTCCACTGCCCTACTGACACCAACCTCTGTCCTACTGACATTGTCCACTGCCCTACTGACACCAACCTCTGTCCTACTGTCATTGTCCACTGCCCTACTGACACCAACCTCTGTCCTACTGACATTGTCCACTGCCCTACTGACACCAACCTCTGTCCTACTGACATTGTCCACTGCCCTACTGATACCAACCTCTGTCCTACTGACATTGTTCACTGCTCTATTGAAACCAACCTCTGTCCTACTGACATTGTCCACTGCCCTACTGACACCCAACCTCTGTCCTACTGACATTGTTCACTGCCCTACTGACACCAACTTCTGTCCTACTGACATTGTCCACTGCCCTACTGACACCAACCTCTGTCCTACTGACATTGTCCACTGCCCTACTGACACCAACCTCTGTCCTACTGTCATTGTCCACTGCCCTACTGACACCAACCTCTGTCCTACTGACATTGTTCACTGCCCTACTGACACCAACTTCTGTCCTACTGACATTGTCCACTGCCCTACTGACACCAACCTCTGTCCTACTGACATTGTCCACTGCCCTACTGACACCAACCTCTGTCCTACTGTCATTGTCCACTGCCCTACTGACACCAACCTCTGTCCTACTGACATTGTCCACTGCCCTACTGACACCAACCTCTGTCCTACTGACATTGTTCACTGCCCTACTGACACCAACTTCTGTCCTACTGACATTGTCCACTGCCCTACTGACACCAACCTCTGTCCTACTGACATTGTCCACTGCCCTACTGACACCAACCTCTGTCCACTGTCATTGTCCACTGCCCTACTGACACCAACCTCTGTCCTACTGACATTGTCCACTGCCCTACTGACACCAACCTCTGTCCTACTGACATTGTCCACTGCCCTACTGACACCAACATCTGTCCTACTGACATTGTTCACTGCTCTATTGAAACCAACCTCTGTCCTACTGACATTGTCCACTGCCCTACTGACACCAACCTCTGTCCTACTGACATTGTCCACTGCCCTACTGACACCAACCTCTGTCCTACTGACATTGTCCACTGCCCTACTGATACCAACCTCTGTCCTACTGACATCGTCCACTGACCTACTGACACCAACCTCTGTCCTACTGTCATTGTCCACTGCCCTACTGACACCAACCTCTGTCCTACTGACATTGTTCACTGCCCTACTGACACCAACTTCTGTCCCACTGACATTGTCCACTGCCCTACTGACACCAACCTCTGTCCTACTGACATTGTCCACTGCCCTACTGACACCAACCTCTGTCCTACTGTCATTGTCCACTGCCCTACTGACACCAACCTCTGTCCTACTGACATTGTCCACTGCCCTACTGACACCAACCTCTGTCCTACTGACATTGTCCACTGCCCTACTGATACCAACCTCTGTCCTACTGACATTGTTCACTGCTCTATTGAAACCAACCTCTGTCCTACTGACATTGTCCACTGCCCTACTGACACCAACCTCTGTCCTACTGACATTGTTCACTGCCCTACTGACACCAACTTCTGTCCTACTGACATTGTCCACTGCCCTACTGACACCAACCTCTGTCCTACTGACATTGTCCACTGCCCTACTGACACCAACCTCTGTCCTACTGTCATTGTTCACTGCCCTACTGACACCAACCTCTGTCCTACTGACATTGTCCACTGCCCTACTGACACCAACATCTGTCCTACTGACATTGTTCACTGCTCTATTGAAACCAACCTCTGTCCTACTGACATTGTCCACTGCCCTACTGACACCAACCTCTGTCCTACTGACATTGTCCACTGCCCTACTGACACCAACCTCTGTCCTACTGACATTGTTCACTGCCCTACTGACACCAACTTCTGTCCTACTGACATTGTCCACTGCCCTACTGACACCAACCTCTGTCCTACTGACATTGTCCACTGCCCTACTGACACCAACCTCTGTCCTACTGTCATTGTCCACTGCCCTACTGACACCAACCTCTGTCCTACTGACATTGTCCACTGCCCTACTGACACCAACCTCTGTCCTACTGACATTGTCCACTGCCCTACTGACACCAACATCTGTCCTGCTGTCATTGTCCACTGCCCTACTGACACCAACCTCTGCCCTACTGACACCAACCTCTGTCATACAGACATTGTTCCACTGCCCTACTGACACCAACATCTGTCCTACTGACATTGTGTACTGCTCTATTGAAAACAACCTCTGCCTACTGACATTGTCCACTGCCTACTGACACCAACCTCTGTCCTATGACATTGTCCACTGCCCTACTGACACCAACCTCTGTCCTACTGACATTGTCCACTGCCTACTGACACCTACCTCTGTCCTACTGACATTGTTCATGCCCTACTAACACACAACCTCTGTCCTACTGACATTTTCCACTGCTCTTCTGACACCAACCTGTCCTACTGACATTGTCCACTGCCTTACTGACACAACCTCTGTCCTACTGACATTGTCCACTGCCTTACTGACACCAAACCTCTGTCCTACTCACATTGTCCATGCTCTACTGACTGTCACTGTTCACTCATAGGCCCCTTTTCACACGATCGGCCCACATAGATTTGCATGTCTGTTTTTCATCCCATGACTCGTATGGGCAGGCGGATGTCAGCAGAGATGTGTCCGCTGACCCGCCGCCCTGCCATCCATCCGACAAGATCCACTCAAAACAGACAGATGGCGATACATTTGCCATCTGTCCAGCAGATTGAAACGGGTGAAAACGGGCACGCTGTCCGTTTTTATCTGATTTTCTCATAGAGGAGAGTGGGGATCACCAGATCGATCCCCCGCTGAGCTAGGGGAGTCCAGCCCATATGAAAAGGGCCTAAAGGTAGGCTATGTTTATATTTTTATGATGACATTTGTTCTATAAAATTTTTCTAAGTTTTCCTTACTATTTAGTTAGGCCTTGCTACTTAAAGAGGGGGTTCACCCTTAAAACCACTTTCTCCCATCCCATCCAGCATACTGGTGTCAGAGCCAGTATGCTGTCTTTTATTTTTTTTATCGATGTACTTACCTCTTAATAGATAATTTAATTTTCGTCCTACCGCGGGGTATGGCGCCGCTATATCGCGTCACGCCTTCCGAAAACAGCCGACTAGCACTCGGCTGTTCTCGGCGCCTGCGCACAGACCCAGGAGCTGACTGCGCAGGCGCCGTATACAGCCGAGTCCTATTTCGGCTTTTTTTCGGAGGGCGTGACGCGGCTATATACGGCGCCTCCGCAGTCAGCTCCTAGGTCTGTGCTCAGGCGCCGTATAGCGCCGAGAAACAGCGAGTGCTAGTCGGCTGTTTTCGGAAGGCGTGACGCTATATAGCGGCGCCATACCCCGCGGTAGGACAAAAATTAAATGATCTCTTAAGAGGTAAGTACATCGATAAAAATAAAAAAAAGACAGCTTACTGGTCCTGACGCCAGTATGCTGGATGGGATGGGAGAAAGTGTGGTTTTAAGGGTGAACCCCCTCTTTAATTTCATAACAAAAAAAAAAAATTATGGATACAAAACCCCAGTGATCTTCAAGCTCATTTATGTTGTTCAGGTAGATCCCCACCAGTGTTGCCAACCGTCAATATTTTTACTGGCAGCCAGTAAAGAACAAGCAATTTTCTCCTGCCAGTAAAAGTAAAATGTTGCCAGTAAAAAATATGTGGGTCTGCGGTATGGGAGCAAGCCAGGCTGGGACCGGGGCCATCAGTGCTGTTTAGAATGTAGTGGACTAAGGAGACCACTTGGCTTGGAGAGACTGTCACTGGGACATGTCAAAGAGGTCTCATCATCATCTGTGCTTCTGCACACTGCTGTCAGTGTCACTAGGAGAGTCAATTTTATGTGTCGCCCATTCTAATTTCTTGCCCTCTATTCTCCTGTCCCTGAGCTACTTAGTATATCAAAAATAATATAAGAAACATGTTTTTTTTGCCTTATTATCTACCTTAAATCATATTGCTAATTGCATATTGTACAGTAAAACCTTGGTTTGAGAGTAACTTGGTTTGAGAGCGTTGACAAGCAAAAACATTTTCATAAATTTTGACTTGATATACAAGCGATGTCTTGATATACAAGTAGCGTCATGTCACAACTGAGTATAAAAGAGAAGAGAGGCACTTCTAAGTGTAGCACTATGGTTACAAGTAATGAAGGTACAACATTTAGCAACATATTGCTACACTTAGTGGTGCCTCTATTCTATTTTTTTAGGGCCAGATTCACAAAGACTTACATCGGTGTATCTCCAGATACGCCGCCGTAATTTCAAATGTGCGCTGTCGCATCTATGCGCCGATTTACAAATTGAGATACGCCGAAAAACATGGCTTCAGCCTCCCGACGTAACTTGCCTACGTCAGTGTATCACGGGCGCATAGTTACGCTGGACGCATTCGGCGGTCCCATGTTAAATATGCAAATGAGCAAGATACGCCGATTTACGAACCTACGCACGCCCGACGCAACGTAACAGAGCAAGTGCCGTATTCCTCATGCACTTGCTCCGTAGTTTGCGGAGGCGTAGTGTAAATCGCAAGGCGTAAGGCCGCGTAATTCAAAGGGGACGGCTTGTATTTATATTAAGCGCGCCTCCGCGTCGAACGAACTGCGCATGCGCCAGCCAGGGAAAAAGCCCAGTGCGCATGCTCCAGCTCACGTCGGAATGCGTCGTTAAAACCGACGTCAAAACTACGTGATCGTCACTACGCAATGCCCTATTCGCGAACGAGTTAGTAAAACGACGTAAGCGATGGAAAAAGCCGGCGCTGACCCAACGCCATACTTAACATGGCATCCGACGGCACCTGACGGCATCCGACGGTACTGCGTAAGGTTACTCCTCATAGAAGCAGGGGTAACCTTACGCGAACGAAAACGACGTACGCGACGACGGGGCGGCGTAAAAGCGATCGGGAATCGGCGTAGTAGCCTCATTTGCATAGGCAAATGAGAAAACAACGTAAAGGCCACCTAGTGGCCGGAGTTGTCATTACAACTACGATCCGCAAGTGTAATGGTATTACACTTGTCGGATGTTCAGGCGTATCTATGCAAAAGTGATTCTAGGAATCACTCGCATAGATACGAGCCAAAAAAAAACGGCGATACGACGGGGTATCTGAGATACTCCGTCGTAGCGCCGCTGAGAATCTGGCCCTGTGTCTCTATGTATCTCTCTCTCTCTCTCTCTCTCTGTCTGTCTGTCTCACTTCTCTAAGCAAGCCGGAACACACTACACGAGGCCGCCCGGAAGGCGGCCTTTTATAGTGTGGGGCGTGTGCTAAAGCCCTGAATCCTAATTGGCCAAAGCACCCAGGCTTTGGCCAATTAGGTCTCTTCGTTTTTTGGGCGCTGTGATTGGCCAAGCATGCAGGGTCATGGTGCATGCTTGGCCAATCATCAGCGCGCAACGCCGCAGTGAATTATGGGTCATTCGAATTTGGCGCGAACGACCCGATTTGTTCGTTTTCGACGAACGATCGAACGGCCAATGTTCGATGCAAACATGTGTTCAAATCGAACACGAAGCTCATCCCTAGCTGTGACGCGTCACTCGAATTTGGTGCGAACCCGTTTTGTTCGAATTTCGACAAACGTACGAACAGACAATGTTCGAGTCGAACATACCATTCGAATCGAACGCAGAGCTCATCCCTAGTTGGCAGACAGAGCAGTTGATAGGGTGGATAAGTCTGGCAGCAGCATTCATGATAGACTGATAGGGGATAGCCTATGGAGAGGCAGGCCAATAAGAAGGGAGTTGCAATAGTCAAGGCGAGAGATAACAATGGAGTGAATGAGGAGTTTGGTGGTTTCATTTGTTAGAAAGGGGCGAATTTTAGAAATGTTACGGAGGTGAATTCTACAAACTTTTGACAAGTTAGAATATCATACTTAGCTACAAGCTGTAGAAAAAAAACAAAAACAAATTTCAGCCATAGTATAGGTATTCTACAATTACCTGACTATCTTGAAGGTTTGCCCTCTGCTACGAAACTATACAGCTGATTGATAATGTGTTTTGCAGCAAGTGGCCTTCAGGCTAGTCTGTTAGAAATAGACAATCCTGAGCATGCCATACACTATTATTGTTGAGAATGCTGGATCTGTACTGATAAAGTAGAGCTGAAGGAAAACTTAAGTCAGGTAGGGGCACAGATTTACTTAGTGTAGTTCCCCTTTCTGGCCACAAGATGGTGCTAGAGTTAGTAGAATAGGTTAGGTCCAGGAACACTTGGCAATAGGTGTGGGTGCCCTAGGAGCCACTAGAGGGCCCCATATATAGAATGCCAACGATAAGCAAGGGAAACTTAGAGCAAAAGTAGTATTAAATCCTCAGCCTTTATTTTTACCCCCTCACCAGGCAATTTTTGCGATACAGCACTGCATTTCTTTAACCACTTGCTTACTGGGCAATTAAACCCCCTTCCTGCCCAGACCAATTTTCAGCTTTCAGCTCTCTCACTATTTGAATGACAATTGTGCGGTCATACAACACTACCCAAATTACATTTTTTTTAAATGTTCCCTACAAATAGAGCTTACTTTTGGTGGTATGTGATCACCTCTGTGGTTTTTATATTTTGTTAAAATTTTTTTTTTTTAAAGAAATACAAAACACTGATAGCTGGCAGTGATGAGCATTGATAGGTGGCAATGATGGGCACTGATGGGTGACAATGATGGGCACTGATAGGTGAGACTGAAAGGCAGCACTGCTAGGTGACACTGATGAGGCACTGACTGGCACCAGTGGTGGGCATTGATAAGTGGCAGTGAAGGGCACTGATGGGTGGCACTGGTGGGCACTGGGGCCACTGGCAGGCGGTACTGGTGTTCACTAATGAGGCTGATGTGCCTCTTCCACTGGGGATCGATGTCCCGTACACAGGAGCCGGTGATCGGCTTTTTTTTCCTCCTCACGCTGTCAGCGCTTTTCGATTTGATTACCAAACTTTGTTTTCATTGTCTGACAGCTAATCATGTGGTAAGGGGCCAGGACCGGCCCCTTATTCGGATATGTGATCACCCGAGTCTCAGTGGCTCTGTGATCACAGCGAGGGCCACGTGCAAAGGGGAGGACGTCTATGGACGTCCTCCCGGCAATTGGGTTCCGCGCTGTAGCTGTCATTCAACTATAGTGTGGGCCCCTAGTGGTTGACAATTGCGCAATTATGCACGTCCTTTTTTTCCTACAAGTAGAGCTTTTTTTGGTGGTATTTGATCACCTCTGCGGTTTTAATTTTATGCTATAAACAAAATTAAACAAAAATTTTGGAGAAAAAAAGACTTACTCCCTAGGACACACTTGACCCCTTCCTCACCCCCTTAATTTTCAGCAGAACCTCCGTGGGATGGATGGATGAAGCCTAGCTGGGAGTGCGATCCCCAAGTGGATATTCTCATAGAAAATGGTTTGTATAGGAGATAAGAGAAAGAAGTGGCCACATAGCGTAATCCCGTTTAAGTAGAAAAATTAAATATTTATTTACAGCTATCAAACTTACATTTTAGCTGAATAAAAAATGCTTGTATACAAGTAGGGTGGCAGTGGATTCCTCCCAATGCGTTTCGTGGACAGAGCACTTCGTCTGGGGTGAGCACTTCGTCGTCACCCCAGACGAAGTGCTCTGTCCACGAAACGCGTCGGGCGGACTCCACTGCCACCCTACTTGTATACAAGCATTTTTTATTCACCTAAAATGTAAGTTTGATAGCTGTAAATAAATATTTAATTTTTCTACTTAAACGGGATTACGCTATGTGGCCACTTCTTTCTCTTATCTCCTATACAAACCATTTTCTATGAGAATATCCACTTGGGGATCGCACTCCCAGCTAGGCTTCATCCATCCATCCCACGGAGGTTCTGCTGACCATTCAAAGTATTGCCTTGCCAAGGAGCCCATTGTGATATCAGCCACTACAAGCCTAATTTGACTTTCAGTGGCGTAAGCCATCTGAAGTCAACTGGTTCTGGTAAGCCTGCATTGCTTTCGGTGGTGGGAACAACACAGTGGAGAAGTCACTATTTGTTATTCACCAATCATCAGATTGACTATTACTTATTTACATCAGGATTTGTTTTATTTTCCTTTCACGGGACATTATTGCACTTGGCAGTCAGTGGCCACTAATTTACACATGTCTTTCTAAAGAAATGAACAATCACTGTTGTTTTTCAATGTATATATGTTTCTATATGTGATTAATTGTATCCAACAACGGGTGTCATCTCACTAATAGATTATTTTTACACTGTTCATCACGCACGAGTTATACAGTGCTTGTCCCTGGATTTTCCAGGGTCCTTTATTTGTTTTACTTTACACAAAATTTGTTTATTCTTTTTTTGTGCTTCTGACTATAGCGCAAAAAATAAAAACCGCAGAGGTGATCGAATATCACCAAAAGAAAGCTCTATTCGTGGGAAAAAAGGACGCCAATTTTGTTTGGGAGTCACGATAAAAATCGCAGATCGCCGCCATAAGGCTGCATTCACACCTAAGCGTAGGCGATTTGTGGCATTTTGTTACCGCAATTTGCCGCGTCAAATTGCGGTGTATTTTACCGCGATTTGCCATGACAAAACACAGGGTTTTCCCCCACGGTTTTGTACAGGTCATTGTCAGTAATGTAAAACGCCCGATACGCGCGACTAAAAAGGGTTCGGGACTTGTTTGAGCTTCAGGCGTATGGCGTTTCGGCGTTCGGCGTGGAGATGTGAACCATCTCCATAGCCGACAATGTTAAATCACCCCTCGAGCGTATTTTAAGCTGCAATAGCATCGGGCGTAGGTGTGAATGCAGCCTAACTAGTAAAAAAAAAATGATAATAAAAATGCCATAAATCTATCCCCTATTTTGTAGATGCTATAACTTTTGCGCAAACCAATCAATATACACTTATTGTGATTTTTTCTTTACCAAAAATATGTAGCAGAATATATATTGGCCTAAACTGAGCAACAAATCCGTTTTTTTTTTTTAATATTTTTGGGGGGATATTTATTATGGAAAAAAGTTAAAAATATAGCTTTTTTTTTTGCAAAAAAATAAAACCGCAGAGGTGATCAAATACCACCAAAAGAAAGCTCTATTTGTGGGGAAAACGGACGTAAATTTTGTTTGGGAGCCACGTCGCACGACCGCGCAATTGTGAGTGCCGAATCGCATAAAGTGACCCGGTCATTTGGCAGCCAAATCCTCCGGGGCTGAAGTGGTTAAATTATTTTTTAGATGATATCTGCTATAGTGTCCTAAAGCAAGCCAGAAAACTATATGATATTTCTTTTAAAAGCTTAATCATAGCACCTTAGGCTATGAGGACAGAGCACCCTGAAGATTATTCAGACTAAATATCTTTATTTTATGTAGGCAGACAGGCACTACTCCTTAATAATTATTTTATTGGCTGCCTCTCCGATCGGATTCTTCTTGTAATGTTGTCATTTGCGAGGAGCCAAGCTGCAATCTGCCTCTAAGCACACAAGGCGAACAATCCGGCCTCTATCACCTAATTAACAAAACACAATATAATGGAAGCCTAGGCCGAAGCAATATGTCATTTACCTCCAGGGTGGACACTCCCATTCTCTTTAAGTCTTTGCTAATAACAGTCTGTTATTCATTCACATTTACATAATTTACATATTCATTTTTAGCTTTTTTATATACTGTATATACTCGAGTATAAACCGTGTTTTTCCGCACATTTTTTTGTGCTGAAAATGATCCCCTTGGCTTATACTCGAGTCACCCTTTTGTGCCTGATCTCCTGGACTTTGGGGACCCGATACTAGCCAGCCGTAGGTCTTCTGGACCCCAATCTTGGCACACATGTAGCCCCCCTTTTCCTCTACAAGTGTGCAAAGTTTACGGCCCAGGAAACACTGTTTTTTTCAAAGCCGGGCACCCCTTCCATAGACTCCCATGTTAAATGGTAATTTCTCTGGTGACTATGGGGACCCGGTACTGGCCGGTCATTGGGGACCCGGAACTTGGCACACATGTAGCCCCATTTCTACTCTACAAGTGTGCACAGTTTGTTGTCTGGGGGACCTACGGCTGGGGAGCACCGATTTTTTTCAAAGCCGGGCACCCCTTCCATAGACTCCCATGTTAAATGGTAATTTCTCTGGTGACTATAGGGACCCGGTACTGGCCGGTCGTTGGGGACCCAGAACTTGGCACACATGTAGCCCCATTTCTCCTCTACGAGTGTGCAAAGTTTGTTGTCTGGGGGACCTACGGCTGGGGAGCAATGATTTTTCAAACCCGGGAACCCCTTCCATCGACTCCCATGTTAAATGGTAATTTCCCTGGTGACTATGGGGACCTGGTACTGGCCGGTCGTTGGGGACCCAGAACTTGGCACACATGTAGCCCCATTTCTACTCTACAAGTGTCCAAAGTTTGTTGTCTGGGGGACCTACGGCTGGTGAGCACCGATTTTTCAAACCCAGGAACCCCTTCCATAGACACCCATGTTAAACGTCAGTCTAGTCATGGACACAGTGGGGCATGGGCATAGTGAGGCATGGGCACAGTGAGGCATGGACACAGTGAGGCATGGGCACAGTGAGGCATGGACACAGTGAGGCACAGTGAGGCATGCACATGGACACAATGAGGGACAGTGAGGCATGCAGATGGACACCCTAGGCTTATACTCGAGTCAATAAGTTTTCTCAGTTTTTTGTAGTAAAATTAGGTGTCTCGGCTTATATTCGCGTCGGCTTATACTCGCGTATATACAGTACCTCCCGTGCATCTATAGCCACAAGAATGACCAGGTTGTGAGTTAAAAGGGTTTCTATATTTTACATATCAAATACTGGTAACGCATATGTATGTGTTACAAATGGATATTGGCCTGGATCTAAAATATATGAAGGGAGAGTAATATAATATTATTATTGCTAGTTTGCTACATGCATTACACTCTTCCATAGCCCCAAACTGTCATTTATTTTGTGGAACTGTCCCTCTTTTGAGACCAAACCCCTCTATCCCTCATGCAGCTTCAGATGTCCCTCTTCTTGGTATGATGTGTACATTTATATAGAAAATTTACTATTTTACCACCAAAAGTGTTATGCTGCACAAATGTTTTATCCAACCTCTATATTACAGTATTTAAAAAGGAAAAAAAGGGAAAAATAGAGGTTGATAATATTCACAAACGTGTGTCAAGACACCTGAAATTAGTATATAGCAGTGGCTTCCCGTCCATAGAGGACGCATGGGTGCGGCCCCCTGACCTACATATTAAGCCGCCGGACTATGAATTCCAATGCGGGGTGGGTGTTTTTTTTTAAGCACGTGATTAGAGCCAAAGGCTTTAATAGGCTTTAAAAAAAGGGTGGGCGCAGAGTACTGCGCTCCGAGCCCACCCACTTGTGTGACCATAGCGAATAAATGTTCGCTATTTTCACACTAAACTAAAGTTCCTCCCCACCAATCAGGAGGCAGGTTTTTAGACCTGTTTCCTGAATGGCCAAAGCCTGTAGCGATCCTATTGGCCGCATCGTCGGCCGCCCGGGTAGGGGGAGTGGTTGTATGTTTGCCATCGCCCCCCCCAAAAGAAAAACCCACCAGCCGCCACTGGTATATGCTTCAGGGACCAAGTTATACAGAGCCATTAGAAGGGACAAAATAGTTGATCTGTGTACTAGTAGGAAAGGAACCTTTAGATGTGGCAAATGCCAGTATTGCCCATTTATCCATTTAGAGTATGGATGAGCTCTGCGTTCGATACGAACGTATGTTCGATTTGAACATTGTCTGTTCGTACGTTCGACGAAATTCGAACAAAACGGGTCGTTCGTGCCAAATTTAAGTGACGCGCAACGGCCCATAATTCACTGCGGCATTGCGTGCTGATGATTGGCCAAACATGCACTATGACCCTGCATGCTTGGCCAATCACAGCGCGCAAAAATTGGAGAGCCATAATTGGCCAAAGCCAGGGTGGCTTTGGCCAATTATGGCTCAGGGCTTTAGCACATGCCCCACACTATATAAGGCCGCTTGCTGGGCGGCCTCGTGTAGTGTGTTGCGGCGTTGTTAACAGAGGCGTATCTAGTGAAAATGGCGCCTATGGCAAGCACTGAAACTGCGCCCATGTCAAAACTTTTGAAACCCATTTTTCAGATAAACCTAAACAAAAAAAGTTGACAAAGCTACAGGTCAAATTTTCTAAATATAAAATTGTTGTATATTAGTGATGTGGAGTTATTCTATTATAAGTGGAGTTATTTTATTTCTTGAGGGGGTGTTACCATCACTTATATATTGCAACTTGTTATCAAAAATCTTTTGAGGGGGTGTCAATATCAATAATATGCTTCAATTTTATACTTTGATATTGTTATTTGTTTAAAAGATATAAAGTTGGATATTTGGTTTACAGGACACAACATATACAGTATATGGTACTCAGAGGGAGGGCTCCACCATCACTTAAAGTGGAAGTAAACTTTCTTTACTGCCTTTTACATATAGGTAAGTCTATAATAAGGCTTACCTATAGGTACAGTAAATATCTCCTAAACATGTACAGTTTAGAAGATATTTAGATTAAATGGAGCCGGTAACATCACTGGCGCATGCACTCCGAAGGAATGGCCACAGTTGCTGTTCCTTTAGAAACCTGTGCCATAAACGGTGGCTCCCGCGCCCATGCACAAGAGTGACTTCATCATGGCTCCGGCCAGTCACAGAGCCTGTGAACCCGGAAGCAAGATGAGAAAAAAAAATAGAGCACCTACTGCGCTGACTTCTGGGTGTGGGAGGGCTTTGTTTTAAGGTAAGTTTACCAGAATGTGCTAGTATGCAATACATACTAGCACATTATACCTTTACCTTGCAGGGTAAAAAAAAAAGTCCAGCAGTATACAACCACTTTAAATGATGCAGTTACAGTTAAAAATGAAACACTAAGGTGAAGAAGGAAGCACACCATTGTATATTTTATTGTATCATTTACAAAGTGTTTATACTGGTTATGGCAGGGGAGAGAGGGGAGAGAAGAGAGAGAGGGGGGATGAAAGAGAGAGAGGGGGGTAAAAGAGAGAGAGAAAAAGGGGAGAGAGAGAGAGAAAGAGGGGAGAGAGAGAGAGAAAGAGGGGAGAGAGGGGGGGGAGAGAGAGAGAGAGAGAGAAAGAGGGGGAGAGAGAGAGAGAAAAAGGGGGGGGGAGGAGAGAGATAGAGGGAAGGGAGAAAGAAAGGGGGGAGGAGAAAGAAAGGGGGGAGGGAGAAAAGAGAGGGGGAGGGAGAGAAGGAGAGGGGGTGGGAGAGAGGGAGAGAAAGGGGGGGTGAAAGAGGGGAGAAAGAGAGGGGGAGAGAGAGAGAGTGTGAGAGAGAGAGAGGGAGGGGTATGAAAGAGGGAGGGGAGAGGGAGAGGAGAGAAAGAGAGGGAGGGAGAGGGAGGGAGAAGAGAGGGAGGGGGAGAGAGAGGGGGGTGAAAGAGAGGGAGGGAGAGAGAGAGGGGGGGAGAAGAAAGGGAGGGGGGAGAGAGAGGGGGATGAAAGAGGGGAGAAAGAGAGTGTGAGAGAGAAAGAGAGAGGAGGAGGGGGTATGAAAGAGGGAGGGGGGAGAGGAGGGGGAGAAGGGAGGGAGAGAGAGGGGGGGTGAGGGGAGAGGGAGGAGGGGTAAAAGAGGGGGGAGAGAGAGAGGGGGAGAGAGAGAGAAAGAGAGGGGGAGAGAGAGAGGGGGAGATCGAGAGAAAGAGGGGAGGGAGGGGGGGAGAGAGAGAGAACAGGGGGAGAGAGAGAGAAACAGGAGAGAGAGAGAAAGGGGGGAGAGAGAGGGGATGAAAAAGAGAGAGAGAGAGGGGAGGGAGAAAAAGAGAGGGGGGGAGAGAGAGAGAGGAGGGAGGAGGGGAGAGAGTGGGGTGAAAGACCTGGGAGAAAGGGAGAGAGAGGAAGGGAGAGGAGAGGGAGTGTGAGAGTGGGTATGAAAGATGAGAGAGGGAGAGAGAGAGAGAGGGAGGGGGTATGAAAGAGGGAGGAGGGAGAGGGAGAGGGGGGGAGAGAGAGGAGAGAGAGAAAGAGGGAGAAGAGAGGGAGGGGAAGAGAGGGGGTGAAAGGGAGGGAGAGAGAGGGGGGAGAAGAGAGGGGGGGATGAAAGATGGGAGAAAGAGAGGGGGAGAGAGAGAGAGTGTGAGAGAGAAAGAGGGGATATGAAAGAGGGAGGGGAGAGAGGGGGGGAAGAGAGAGGGGAGAGGAGAGGAGAGAAAGAGAGGGGGGAGAGAGAGGGAGGCAGAAGAGAGGGAGGGGGAGAGAGGGGGGTGAAACAGAGGGAGGGAGAGAGAGGGGGGAGAAGAGAGGGGGGGGTGAAAGAGAGGGGACAGGAGAGAGAGAGGGAGGGAAAGAGAGAGAGACATTCTCCAGATTACCTGAATGCCTTCTTCTGCTTCTCTTACTCATTTCTCCTCCTTCTCTGCCCCCTCCCAGTCCCCACAGCAGATGGCTCCTTCTCCAGTCTCCAGCATGGCTCCAGTATTCTGTAATTCTCAATTGAAGGGGGCAGTTGCTCGTCCTGAGAACCGAGGTGGCAGAAAAGCAGACAAACAGCGGAGCGCACAAGGCATCTGTTTGGCCCAAGTCGCACTTACATTACAACTATGGCACACCCTGTAAGTAACCAGAAATCCCACTACATCCACCCCTGAGGAGTGTTTTCATATACACGAATCGCTGCGTCGGGCTTACAAAGATGTAGTCATACGGGTTTATGGGACTTTATTCTGATCAACCAGTATTTTTATGACCTATTTATATTTTTTACTTCATTATTTGTTGTGTATTGCTCAGCCTCTATGTGGTTATTTATGTCCTCATTGATTGACATTTATTTTTATGTATTTTTACATCAATTATTGTATTATGGATGAAATGTATGTTATGTGCCTTTGTACAAGCTACTTGTTCTTACCATATACCCCACTCCTTTAATACATGCATATTACATCAATGATTTATTTAATTTTTTTGTCCCTATTCAGCCCACTGCTTAATTTAACCACTTAAGAACCGGACCAAAATGCAGGTAAAGGACCTTGCCCCTTTTTGCGATTCGGCACTGCTTCGTGTTAACTGACAATTGCGCGGTCGTGCGACATGGCTCCCAAACAAAATTGGCGTCCTTTTTTTCCCACAAATAGAGCTTTCTTTTGGTGGTATTTGATCACCTCTGCGGTTTTTATTTTTTGCGCTATTAACAAAAATAGAGCGACAATTTAAAAAAAAATGCAATATTTTTTACTTTTTGCTATAATAAATATCCCCCAAAAATATATATATAAACATTTTTTTTTTCCTCAGTTTAGGCCGATACGTATTCTTCTACGTATTTTTGGTAAAAAAAATCGCAATAAGCGTTTATCGGTCGGTTTTCGCAAAATTTATAGCGTTTACAAAATAAGGGATAGTTTTATTGCATTTTTATTATTTTTTATTTTTTTACTACTAATAGCGGCGATCAGCGATTTTTTTCGTGACTGCGACAATATGGCAGACACTTCGGACAATTTTGACACATTTTTGGGACAATTGTCATTTTCACAGCAAAAAATGCATTTAAATTGCATTGTTTACTGTGGAAATGACAGCTGCAGTTTGGGAGTTAACCACAGGTGGCGCTGTAGGGGATGTGTGACCTAATGTGTTTGTTTACAACTGTAGGGGGTGTGGCTGTAGGTGTGACGTCATCGATCGTGTCCCCCTATTACAGGGATGACGCGGTCCCGGAGCTTCGGACGTAAATGTGCAGTAGGCGGTCCTTAAGTGGTTAAAGTACCAACCCCCTTTGTTTTATGTTTCGCATATGGGATGGAGATATAGTATGGATGTTATTCTCATTCAAAGTCCCCAAACTGGGATGGAGAGACATTACAGAGGTAATCTCATTTAAAGTCCCAAAACACCTTCGGTGTCTCTCCTTTTTTTCCTCATTGTACCAGGGATAGAAACAGTGGTCTGTAGCTGACAGTGTTCCCCTGCCAGCCTGTTATATGGGGCTGTCCGTGCAAAGTGTGCACCACTGTATCACACAAACGGAATACTCTAGCAATGGTTCATCTTTCCACTCAGTCGCTGAACATACCAAAGAGCTGTTTGTAACACTGCAATTTGTTTGGACCCCTTCTTGTCCGTCACCCGGGACTGCAATGCCCTCACTGTGCTTCCCTTTCTCCCCGGTCTCCGCCCACTATGGGGCGGGGCGTCTACATATGGGAGGTATGGGTGTCACAAGCCACTCATCTGGATGACGTCCTCGGTGGGCGTCACCCTGTTGTCTGTGCAGTAACCATCACAGCTGACTAAGGGGGTGTGTGTGGCGTCACTTTTGGGCAGGCAATCTTGCCGTCCGGCTGTGGGCCCTGCCTCCCGCTCTGTCAGCTGACGTGACGTTGGTGGGCAGTCTTGCGCACATGCCGGACGCACTATAAAAGCATCTCCCCAGCTATTCAGCTTGTGGCCATTTATTATGAAGGCGTCATAGCCGTCACCAGCTGTAGCCTTCTAACATACTTACCAGGTACTTATCGCTTTTCTTCATGTAGTTTTTTTTTTTTTTATAACATCCAGTTTATTGAAAGGATAGACATGAAGGTTGAGATTGGGAGTCGCAGCTCCCATACATGCACATTAAAAAAGTATAAGCAGAAAATTAAAAAAAAGAGGGTCAACACATGTTTTTCCATCAAAAAGTTTCAGTAAGCAAAAGTTGCGTTCGGTGGCGAAGGAAATATAAGTGGAAAACATTTTTTACATGGTGAAATTATTCTTTGCAAAGCTTAAGAATTGTAATATATTAAATAGATGTCTATAGCAAAACAACCTGACAATGTCAATTTGGAAAGAAAGTTGGTAAAAGGGAGAGCAGAAGAAGAGGGGGTAAAGTGTAAAAGGGGTGGGAGGGGGAGCATATGGGCCAGGAAGGAGGGGGTAGGTGGTAGCTCCAGCAGAGTGCCTGATGGTCGTATTATGGAAGGAAAGGCATCATCAGCTTAGTCTAGGTAGTCTGGGCCTCAGACAGTGCCTGTTCGTAAGCTGCTGAGAGTTTAAATTGGATTCATGGGGACCAGGTTTGGAAGAATTTCTCAGTGTGGTCTGAGGATTGAGCTACAGTCTCCTCCATGTTGTAGGTTTCCGTTACTCTGGACAGCCAGTCGCGGGTTGATGGGACCTGGGTAGACTTCCAAAATAGGGGCACAAGGGCCTTAGCGGCATTTAGAAGGTGCTTAGATAATGAGTTCTTGTAGTTATGGTAAGACACATTCGAGATGTGTAGGAGGCAACATGCATCATCAAGTTTCATCTTGGTTTCCGTAATTGTCCGAATTATTTTGCAAACTGTTTGCCAAAAAGAAGCAATCAAAGGGCATTGCCACCAAATGTGGAGGAGGGTGCCCCTGTCCTTGCCACATCTCCAGCATGTATCAGAAGTCTGCGGGAACCAAGAGTGCAATTTTACTGGCGTGACGTACCAATGAGTGAGCAATTTGTAAGCAGTTTCCTGCGTTCTGGTGCTCAGTGAGCACTTGTGAGCATAAATACAAGATCTCATCCATTGGGATTCCGAGATCGGCATGTCCAGAGCTTGTGACCATCTCTCTCTGAACCTGTCCTCTCCACTGACCGGTTGATCCCGCAACCACGCATAGGAGGCCGAGGTTGTTCTTTGCATAGGCTCGCCTGCCAGGCACACTGACTCCATCTCCGTTGGCTCCCTGCTGAAATTATGTCTCCTGAAGTCACGGTTTAGGTAACTCTGCACCTGGAAGTATGTCCAGAGGGGTAGGTCTGGTGTGGTGAAATCTGATTTAAGGGCAATAAAGTCTTTAAACAACGGTTCTCCACTCCAGGGGGAAAGTCAGGGTTATTAAAGAGAGGCGTTAGTGGGCTCAGGGGTGTGGATAGGGTGGATTACTTCAGCAGTTTGTGGAAGACTCCTAGTGTGGTTCCCAGTAGTGGGTGCATTTTTAGGGAGGTGGGATATTTGGTCCAGGGGACCCATGGGACGAAACGTAGGGGAATGGGGCACAAGGCCTCTTCTACCTGTATCCAGTCCTTGAGTTTATGATGACAGTGCCAATCGATGATTCTTGTAATATGGGCTGCGAAATAATAGTTTTTAAAATCAGGGATACCTATGCCCCCCTTATGCTTAGGCAGTGCCAGTAATTTAGCTTTAATCCTTAGGGGTCTGTGGGCCCAGATAAATCTCTGTTGAAGTGAGGCAATCGTTTTAAAAAAAATTTGAGGGATTCTGATCGGAAGGTTACGGAATAGATATAGAAGCTTTGGTAAAATTGTCATCTTGCATATGGCTGCTCTACCGAACCAGGAAAAGTTACATGTGTGCCAGCTCTTCAAGTCTCTATCTATTGCCTTAAGAATGGGTGGGAAGTTACGGTTATAGATTTGTGCTATGTCTGGTGTTAACCACACTCCTAGATATTTAAGGGCGGCCGATTCCCATCTGAAGAGGCATATGGATCTAAGTGATTCCAGTGAGCGTGCCGGTATATTTATATTCATCGCTTCCGATTTTAAGTTTATCTTCAAATTGGATATGAGACCGAATAAAGAGAATTCAGTCATGAGAGATGGTAGGGATGTCTGGGGTTGCGATAGAAAAAAAAGCAGATCATCCGCGTATGCTGCGATCTTGTATTCCTTGCCTGCTAAGGAAAAGCCCTGTATCACTCTATTAGCTATAATTCTCCTAATGAATGGTTCGAGGGATAGAATAAAAAGGAGGGGTGAAAGAGGACAGCCCTGTCTGGTGCCATTTCTGATCTGGAATGTCTCAGACAGTGAGCCATTAACTTTAATTCGGGCCGAAGGGTTGTTGTAAAGGGCGGATACCCAGGACATCATGTGTGACCCCAGACCTATGTGTCGGCAAGTGCTCATCATGTAGTCCCACGAGACTCGATCGAAGGCCTTCTCAGCGTCCGTGGACAGGAGAAGGCCCTCAATCTTCCGGGTGCGTGCTGCGTATATTAAGTTGAGTGTTTTGATGACATTATCTCTGGACTCCCAGGCCGGCATAAAGCCAGCCTGGCCGGGTCCTATGATATCATGTAGGAACGGTCTAAGCCTATTAGCCAATATTTTTGCCAACAGCTTAACGTCTAAGTTAAGGAGCGAGATCGGCCTATAGCTAGCACATATTTGGGAATCTTTGTTCGGTTTTGGTAAGACAGCAACATGTGCCGAGAGAAATGTGGCTGGCACGTCTCTGGGTGAGGCCAGAGAGTTCAAGGCTTTTTGTAAGGGGTCAACAATGATCTCTGCAAAGGTCTTATAATAAATGGAGGTAAAACCGTCCGGGCCTGGGCTCTTACCTGCTTTGAGATCTCCGATGACTGCCTGCAGTTCGGAGTTTACTATTGGGGACTCTAATTGTTGGATTACTTCTTCCGATAAAGTAGGCAGGTTGGAGTCCGCTAAGTAATCGCGAATCACCTGACACCTGCTTTTGGGGGAATTAGAGGGGCCTCCCTGTGTCGGGAGATTATACAGGTTGGAATAGTACTCGTGAAAATGTTGAGCTATTGCATCCGTGGTAATGTCTACTGAGCCTAATTTATTGCGTATGCCCATAATGTTGTGTGTGTGATTCGCATCTTTCAAAGCCCCTGCCAGGAAACTGCCTGTCTTGTCGCCGTGTTCGTAGTATACTTTTTTCTTGAAAAAAAGGAGTCGCTTAGTTTTAAGATCTAGAAGTTGTTGGAGTTCCTTCCTAGCGTTTAGGAGTAAGCAGGCTGAGTTTTCAGAAAGGGACGTTTTGTGAAGTGTTTCAAGCTTGTGTATTTTATCTGAAAGGGATCTGATTACTTTTTCCCTTTCTCTTTTACGGTGGGTTCCCAATCTGATTAGTCCTCCCCTCACTGTGCACTTGTGAGCTTCCCAGATTGTCAGGGGGTCCATGTCAGCAGTAACATTGATTTGGAAAAATTCTTTAATGGATGAGGAGATGCCTGGGAGTAGTTGTGGGTCAGTCAGCAGGGAAGGATTTAGTCTCCAGGAATTAGATTTGGGAGACGGTCTGTGTAAGTTAAGGGTCAGCGAGGTCGGGGCGTGGTCGGAAATAGACTGAATTCCTATATGTGCCTCTGCTATCAGATGAAGGTCTCTCTGGGTGGTAAAAATGTAGTCAATTCTGGAGTGGCAGTTGTGAGGAATGGAGTGGAAGGTGTAATCCCTGCCCTCTGGGTGTACGAAGCGCCAGGAATCTATCAATTGCATAGATCCCAACATGGTTTTGATTCTCTTGAGAATTTTATGTGTGATGGAGGACTTCCCCGGCGAGGTGTCCACCAGAGGGTTCAGCGGGACGTTGAAGTCCCCGCCTAGAATTATACAGCCGGAGCTGAAACCTTTAAGTGTGGACAGCATGTGCTTGCAAAATGTGAGGTGGGAAGAGTTGGGGAAATATACGTTAGCTAACGTAAGTGGTACCCCATTACAGTTCCCTTTTAGGAAGATGAATCTTCCCTCTGGGTCCATAAGTTTGTCCGTTACCTCCATGGAGGCATGTTTACTCAACAGTATGGAGACACCCTTGGATTTAGCAAGGTTGTTTGTGGCGTGAAACGCTTCAGGAAAATAGGAGTCGGTGAGCCTTGGCACCTGGGCCGTTTTAAAATGAGTTTCCTGTAGGAAAACAAACCTCGGCCTACCTTTTTTAAGTTCCCTCAAAAGGGTAGATCGCTTTTCGGGTATGTTCAACCCTCTGGCATTATGCGAGATCACCGTAGGGTTCTGTCCGAGAGATGAATATGCCATCGTGAGGCTGCAGAGAGACGGGAGGCCGCTGCTGGAATAGGTGGCCACTAAGAGAGGAAGAAAAAAATAACGTTATAAACAAAACAAATACGGTGTCTATCTGTCTCATGCCTCTGATGGAGCAGTAAAGCAGTACCTGGTGGGTGGCAGAAGCAATATGCTGGAGCTGAGGGTGGGGGGGGAGGACAGGAGGAGTAGGGAAGGAGGGGTGAGGGTGAGGGATAGAAATAAAGGAGGAAAGTATTAGTAAGTTGAGGAAGTTAAAAGAGTCAAGGTGATCTTCCTTTGAACCTATTACGGTCTCAAGGATCTATAAGTAGTGTGTCACGGTGAACCAAACAGGGGACCCCGTGGCACACTATGTGGGGGGCGGCAAGACTGCAGAGAGTTGGGTCGCAGTCACCAACAAGGAAATTTTTTTTTTTAAATAACAAGAAAAAATGGATAAACTGGTATAAGGGTAGTGTGATCCGAGTTGGTCGACTCGCAGCCCAAAAAACAAGAGCAGTAAAAGAAAATAGTGCAACATATTTGTCTACTTAGCACTAATAAGTCAGACATAGATAGCACAAGGTTATCAGAGTTGATCATAAAAACTTCAAAATGGCAGCTACAGATCCTCCTTGGCGGGAGGCTTTCAATTTCTTGGTGGCCCTGCTATCAGGAGAAGTCAGCGGGGAGTCCGGTGGGCTTCTGATTGCGGGAGGCATGCGAAATTCCTGGTACCAATCAGGGAGCTCAATCGGGTCTAGCTGCAAAGCTGTACAGAAGTCTGGGAGGTCAGCGGGGGAACGTAGCACTTGTTGCTTACCATTGTAGTTCACCAGGAGAGCGAACAGGAATCTCCAGGTGTAGCGCAGTTCTTTTTCCCTGAGTTTGTCCAGGAGAGGGCGTAGAGCTCTGAGATTTTTCAGGGCGATCTGTGAAAGATCCTGAAAAAGCATTATCGTTTCGCCATTATAGATGATTCTCTCGTTCTTGCGTGCTTTCCCCATTATATCCTCCTTCAGGTTAAAGCTTTGGAGGCAACAGATTATGTCACATGGTGGCTGGGAGTCAGGGCCCTTAGCTCTGAGAGCTCTGTGAGCCCTCACAAAGTCTATGGCAGTATCCTCCGGCCTGTCCAACAGGCTGTTGAACATTCTCTGTAGCGTGACCTGGTCTGCCTCTACGGACTCCGGGATCCCTCTTACTCTTATGTTACACCTTCTTCCCCTGTTGTCAAGGTCTTCTAAATGTCTATTGATTTCAATAAAGTGTTCAGCATGAGAATAGGAGACCTTCTCCAGACTGCGAATCTCCTTGTCTCTGTGTCTCCCTTCCAGCTCGGCCACCTCCATTTTTCCATTAAGGACCATGAGGTTGGACTTCAAGTCCGTTATGGCTGCTGAGAATGTTGATTTTATATCTGCAGCTATGTCAGTCATGTCCTCGTAGGTAAGGGGTCTGTGATTCCTGAGGTGTCCCTATGTGGGCCACTGTTTGATGGACCTACCTATTCATTACAGATACCTACCTTGTACCATGAGGATATATTAGACTTTAGGATATCCATGGTCACCTGCTGCCTGGGAAAGATGCCTTGTGTGCTCCGCTGTTTGTCTGCTTTTCTGACACCTCTGTTCCCAGGACGGCCAACGGTTTGGCCCAAGTCGCACTTACATTACAACTATGGCACACCCTGTAAGTAACCAGAATCGATTTATTATCCTCTCTGGTGGATTTAAATCCAATACTCTGATAACTATTTAATCTGTTATTCCAGAAATCCCACTACATCCGCCCCTGAGGAGTGTTTTTCATATACACGAAACGCCACGTCGGGCTTACAAAGATGTAGTCATACGCGTTTATGGGACTTTATTCTGATCAACCAGTATTTTTATGACCTATTTATATTTTTTACTTCATTATTTGTTGTGTATTGCTCAGCCTCTATGTGGTTATATATGTCCTCATTTATTGACATTTATTTTTATGTATTTTTACATCAATTATTGTATTATGGATGAAATGTATGTTATGTGCCTTTGTACAAACTACTTGTTCTTATCATATACCCTACTCCTTTAATACATGCATATTACATCAATGATTTATTTTCCCCATTCAGCCCACTGCTTCATTTAAAGTCCCAACCCCCTTTGTTTTATGGAATATAAAAAGCCGCGCCACACAAAAGTTAATCAAAGTTAGTTACACCAGTATCAATGATGGTAAACAAAATACTACTAAAGTCCATTGAAGTCCATAGTGATAGAAATAATAATTCCCAGAAGCGATCCTCTGTAAAGTGTCACCAAACGAACACACTCCAAAAGGTGCACCCACCACCAAGTGAATGAGCAGCTTACCAGAGGTCAGACATAAGCCAGCGTCTGACTATAACCCAGTCAACGGCCTTTAAATCCTTGTGGTTCCCAAGATCAACCCGAGTGGACCAGGACGGGACACTTCTTATACTCCGGATAAAGAAAAAGGCGCACATAGCATAATTCCGTTGGCGAAAATTTAATGTAAAAAATAAAAATGTACTTACACAGCACACATGGTAAACGAGCATAAAAACAGATACAAATATTGCCAGGCGGCATGCAGGAGCCCTTCCTCCTCAGCGTGGTGACGTCACTGCGTCGCCTCCCATACGCGTTTCGTCACTAGAAGGACGTTCTCAAGACCCCCATTGAGAACGTCCTTCTAGTGACGAAACCCGTATGGGAGGCGACGCAGTGACGTCACCACGCTGAGGAGGAAGGGCTCCTGCATGCCGGCCGGCAATATTTGTATCTGTTTTTATGCTCGTTTACCATGTGTGCTGTGTAAGTACATTTTTATTTTTTACATTAAATTTTCGCCAACGGAATTATGCTATGTGCGCCTTTTTCTTTATCCGGAGTATAAGAAGTGTCCCGTCCTGGTCCACTCGGGTTGATCTTGGGAACCACAAGGATTTAAAGGCCGTTGACTGGGTTATAGTCAGACGCTGGCTTATGTCTGACCTCTGGTAAGCTGCTCATTCACTTGGTGGTGGGTGCACCTTTTGGAGTGTGTTCGTTTGGTGACACTTTACAGAGGATCGCTTCTGGGAATTATTATTTCTATCAGTATGGACTTCAATGGACTTTAGTAGTATTTTGTTTACCATCATTGATACTGGTGTAACTAACTTTGATTAACTTTTGTGTGGCGCGGCTTTTTATATTCCATTGTTTCCTGTTTATCACACGCTTGCTGCAGCCTGTAGTTCTTGGGGGGAGGGGTTTTATAGCGCGGTCTTTTTTACTATATACCCCTTTGTTTTATGTTTCGCATATGGGATAGAGATATAGTATGGATGTTATTCTCATTCAAAGTCCCCAAACTGGGATGGAGAGACATTACCGAGGTAATCTCATTTAAAGTCCCAAAACACCTTCGGGTGTCACCCTTTTTTTCTCCTGTTGATGTTGGTCGTGTTGAAACCCAAGAAATAAAGCATTTGGAAAATCTTAACTACTGATTGGACATTTGCTTACTGCTCTGCTCACTAACTTCACCCCTGGACAACACTTAGGCCGCGTACACACGATCGAATTTGTCCACTCAAACTGGTCCGACGGACCAGTTCAGCAGACAAATCCGATCGTGTGTATGGGCTAGCGGACATGTCTGACCGGCGGACAAATTTTAAAACATGCTTTAAAATGTGTCCACCGGAGACATGTCCGTCGGATATGTCCGCTGGTTAGTACACTAACCAGCGGACATATCTGCCCGCACAAACGTCGGAAGGATGCGACGCATGCGTGGAAGTTTTTTACTTCCTGGTGCGGTGACGTGGCGGCGTCAACGTCACCGCCACGTCACCGCGCTATCTGCCGGCGGGGATTTTGATCCGATGGTGTGTACACGCCATCGGACCAAAATCCAGAGCAGACATGTCCGCTGGAAACGCTTCAGCGGACATGTACCTCCGTGTGTACGCGGCCTTAGGCCTTGTACACACGAGGGAATATTTCCGCTGAACATGGTCCGACGGACCATTTCAGCCGAAAAATCCACTCGTGTGTAGGGGCAAACGGACCGTTTTGGCCAGATTCCTCCGGCGGAAAAATTTCAAAGCATGCTTTGGAATTTTTCCGCCGGATAGCTGCCCGTCAGATATGTCCGCTGGTTAGTACGGCAAACCAGCGGACATATCTGCCCGCACATGCGTCGTATCCTGTGAATGGATCCGACGCATGCGCGCGGAAGTGTTTACTTCCTGGTGCGGTGACCGCGCTGTCCGCCGGCGGGGAATTTGATCCGATGGTGTGTACAGCCATCGGATCAAACAGTCCGGCGGATAAATCCCATCGTGTGTAAAAGGCCTGAAAGGTAACTTAATACGCTGATCCCAAATAAATCAGCGGCCCTTTAGGGGGTATCGCTACAGTTAGACTTAAGTTTTACTTCCACTTCAAGTTTCTAAAAGCTTGCAAATTCCCATTTACCTTAGAGTTAGCATTTTACTGCTTTCTAATGTGTACCAATCTGCTGGAGTTGAAACTGGGGTAATGACAGATGGGCAATTATTTCATAGTGTGATTTTCTTGATTGAAAACGGCAGTGCGCTTGAACCACACTGGGTGAAATTCACCGTATTAGCTGCTGTGTTCAATTATGAAACTTGAAGTGTGCAAGAGCACCTGACCGTGCACTGACTAACCCCCCAGCATTTTCCACCTTAGCTAATAGTTTATCATAATCTCTTTCTAGTAATCATTATTTATGATATATTTGTCCACATGCTCCTCTTCTTATCATTTGTCATGTCCATGAACCCTCTTCAGTATTTTGCTTGTAGCGGAATTACAGTCAGATGGGTTGCGTGCATTCAGGTAGCCATAAATCAGACATAATTACTGTTGCTGTGGTTACAGAAAATCGTATGTTGTCTTTTTACATACCTCTCAACTTGAGAACTTGAGAAAGAGGAACACCTTAAGGAAAAGACAGCTTGAGGCGCACATAGTGCACTGCTGCAAGTAGTGAGCGCGGTGCAACAAAGATGTGAGCGCGGTTGAATTACATTGATGTTGGGCATGTTTTGAAGCGGTATTAATCATAAAAACAAAAATGTATTATATTTCAGCTTACCAATTCTACCAAATGTGATGACTGCATTTTTTTTTCTTTTTTTAGGATTTTATGACCCTTTATTTTCACCTGGTGATCCAGCCAGTCAGTGTCCCTAGGCATTTTTTTGAGCACTATGGCATGGAAGGACTCCGAGTCTGGGTGATTGAAGCCGATGACAAGAATCTCCCTGCAGGAGAGAGATTCCAACGCCTCTGCCAAAGGAAGACTTTTTGGATCTACGCCCTGGATGTCTTGTCTCCAGGAGGTGTAAATGAAGAGATTGAGATTAGCACTATATTATAGAATGTTTGTACATACAGCTAGGAGCATATATATTTTTGCACACAGGTACAATGTTTATACTTTTGGCTCTATATGCCACCAGAATAAAATTGTAATGAAACAATCCAAATTAATTTGAAGTGCAGACTTTCAGCTTTAATTCAAGGGGTTGAACATGAATATCAAGTGCAAATTTTAGGAAGGGTAACCATTTTTATGCACAGTCCCCCCATTTTCAGGGGCTCAAGTGTAATTGGAAAAATGTATATAATTATAAATAAAAAGTTCATTTTTAATATTTTGTTAAGAAGTTAAGAATCCTTTACTGGCAATGACTACATGAAGGGTGGAACCCATGGAAATTACTAAAGACTGGGTTTTCTCTTTTCTGATGCTTTGCCAGGCTCTGACTGCAGCCGCCTTCAGTTGTTCTGCATGTGTGGGTCTTTTTGCCTTTAGTTTTGCCTTCAGCAAGTGAAATATATGCTCATTTGGGTTGAGATCAGGTGATTGACTCGGCCATTGCAGAATATTCAAAAAACAACTGTCACTGCCCCTACCTATGACTGGTCTTCACAGCGAGGAGCAGTGGAAAGGGCAAACGCATGTCAACAAACACAAATGATATCCAAGCTCAACTTACCAACCAATCAGCAACCAATCAAATTCAATTGTCTAACAGTGCGTTAAAAACAGGTGTTTATTTGCACGCATTTGCAAATACATGCGTAAGCTGCGGACCCCGTCAAGGCTCCCTGTGTTCTGCAGTCCTAATGTAGCACTACCCCTGAAGGAGCTGCTGGATTGTTTTGGGCGGCATGTTACTTCTATTTCTTTGCCCTCTAGGGTATCAGATGACAGTTGAGAAAAACGTCAATGTCCACACCTTAGGCTTCTTTTTCTATGCTGAATTTACCAAACGTGGTAAAAGAATAAAATAAGTAGTTGGAGAGGTGGAAGGGTAATAGGTAATAGGTAATAGGTTCTGGTGTATAACTTTTGTTTGGAAACACTCCTGCTTCCAGCAAGGTAGCTTTTGTCGCCACTCTAGCCAGAGTGGGTGTTGCGCACCTGCATAGGCCTCTCTCACTAACCTAGCAGCCAGGATGTCACACGGAAACTTGGTAAAGTCACTGCCACAGACCTTCCCAAAGATGGAGATATAGTCGGTCTAGAATCCTCTCAGCACAGGACCAATCACCCGGATCTCTCCCGAATAAATTCCTGTGAACTCACAACTGACAGGCGACCATCACTCAGCCTCTCAGTATTAGTGCGTCCTTCGATGAAGTTCAAGGTCTCTCCTGAGATACCAGCCTCTTGCTTGGTGCTCTCCAAGACAGATTCTCCATCGAGTGGCTTCCTCTCTCAGGACGGACAGCACAGACCCAGTCTGACTACCAGGCCTACTTGGTAGATCCCAACCCCAGACCAACGTGGTCTCGGAGCCAGGAACATGCACCCCAGCCATGAGGGCCACACATGGGGGGGGGGGTGGTGGGATTACCCTGAACTAATGACGTTGGTCCCTTAAATACTCCTCCCCAGCATGCACAGCGGGACGATCGACTCCCTCTGATTGGCTGCTGAAGGAGAACACCCAAAACACCTTGACCTGACTGCTGCCACCCTCGGCCTGGGATGATAACGACACCCCAGACAACAATAGTGGTCACTCACAGTACAGCCATGGCTGGAACAGAGGCCCAAATTTTGTAAAAATTCATACGGTCTGAGTCAACTAACTCTCAGACTACCCTTTAAATTTAAAGCAGCGCCGGCTTGAAAGTAGCAGGCCTCTACACTAACTCTAAAATGTAAAGTCTCCTCAGTGGAAGCACATGTATGCTGATGGATAGATGAAGGGCAGTTGACTGGAGGTAGCCCAACCCTCCTTAAAGGAGCAGGAGCACACCAAACACCTAGCATATTGCGTAGTGAGTTGCCTGACCACAATGACAACAATACAAAAAACAACTGTCACTGCCCTACCTATGACTGGTCTTCACAGCAAGGAACACTGGAAAGGGAGAACTCTTGTCAAAAAACACACAGAATATCCAAGCTCAACTTACCAACCAATCAGCAACCAACCAAATTCACCTGTCTAACCATTGCAGAATATTCCACTTATTTTCCTTCCACAGCTCCTGGGTTGCCTTTGCAGTGTGTTTTGTATCATTGTCTATCTGTACTGTGAGGCCGCATACACACGATCAGTCCATCCGATGAGAACGGTCCGAAGGACCATTTTCATCGGTTAATCGGCTGAAACTGGGCTATCAGAATATCTATAAACACTGCAGAATTCATCCGCCTGCTTCTGTCTTCAGTCACATCATCAATTAACACCAATGACCCAGTGCCACTGGAAGCCATGCATGGCCATGCCATCGCACTGCAAGCTCCACCATGTTTTTACAGATGACATTGTGTTTTTTGGATCATGAGCTGTTCCAAGCCTTCTCCACACTTTTTTCTTCCAGTCATTCTGGTACAGATTAATCTTAGGCCGCGTACACACGATTGAATCTATCTGCTGGAAACGGTCCGACGGACCGTTTCAGCAGACCAATCCGATCGTGTGTACGGGCGGACAGACGGGTTTTTCCAGCAGACAGATTTTAAAGCATGCTTTAAAATCTGTCTGCTGGGAACCCGTCCGTCCAACATGTCTGCTGGTTAGTACGCTAATCTGCCCGCGCATGCGTCGAATCCATTCCCTCAACGTGTTTTACTTCCTGGTGACGTGGCGGCGTCAACGTCACCGCCACGTCACCGTACACGATCAAACCAATATACCCCAGCAGACAAATCCGAACAAAACGGTCTGTCAGACCGATTTGATCGGATTTATTTGGTCGTGTGTACGCGGCCTTAGTTTCAACCGTCCAAAGAATGCTTTTCCAGAACAAAGTCTTATCTGGTTTTTCTATTCTGCAGGCTTATTAATGGTGTGCCCTCTGTATTTGCTCTCGTGAAGTCTTCTCTTGATTGTACACTTTGAAAATGATACGCCCACCTTCTGGAGAGTGTCTTTCACTTGTCTGGATTTTGTCTTTACCAGAAAGGATCCTGCCATCATCCACCACCGTTGTCTTCCATGGACGTCCAGGCCTTTTTATGTTGCTGAGCTCACCATTGTGTTCGTCTTTTCTCAGAATGTACCAAACTGTTGATTTAGCCACTCCTATTGTTGCTGCTATTTCTCTGATGGATTTGTTTTTGAAGCCTTACAAGGACCTGTTTCACTTTTTTCACTTGTATTGACAGCTGCTTTGAACGCATGATGTAGGTTCACAGCAATAGATTTCAAATGCAAATACCACACGTAGAATCAACTCTAGACCTTTTACCTGCTTAAAGTGGATGTAAACCCTTGCATATACCCAGTGCAGTGAACAGCCTCAGATGATACACAGAGATGAAACACATATCCCTACATAAGTTTTACATGTGTACCTGCTGTCTTCAGCTTTATATACTATTTATAAAGTGCACATCGTGTTAAGAGATTTTCTCTTCCTGGTTAGCACTGCAGTGAAGCCTGTGAATACAGCCAAGACAGCTGATTGAAGGGAAGGCACACATCTCCTCTCCTCACAGTTAGAGACTTTCAGCTCTATCCCTTGAATGGTTCAGGGCTCTGCTAATCTATTTATTGCATCCTCCCCAACACAAAATTCTGGCTGCTTTTATCATATGTGACAGAAAACTTTTCAGGAGTTATCACTTAACAGAAGAACAGAGCAGGAGACAGCTACGGGACATAGTGCTTTGAAGAGAGATAACAAAACACTGCAGATATTTGTGCCCAGTTAAATTGAACTCAGAGACGATGTGTGAAGGGATCCCATGGAGAAGAAAGATCTCTTTAAAGAAAGTCATGGAAAGACTGGTAGCTGTATGTAAGCCTGGGAGAGGAATTAAGTGACACATTTTGGAGAACCGATCCAACACTACCCAGATGACTGTAGAACCTGTTGAGGGGGGGCAGATCTGAGATAAAATCCATGGCAATGCAATGCCAAGGTATATCAGGAACTGGTAAGGGCCGAAGTGACCCAGCTGAGGCAGACATGGAAGACTTGGATAGTACACAAACCGTACAAGCTTGAACATCCTTACAAAGAGAGGGCCACCAGTAGTGATGCTGAAGAAGGTCACAAGTACCATGTATATTATACCAGGATGTCCAGAGAACTTGGAGTCATTTGCCAACGCAAGGAGTTTGGGATGAAGGGTAGGAACCACAAAAGTTTTACCTGGAGGAGGCTGCATAGGCCAGAGCCGAGTAGTGGCTAGAATTCGATGCAAAGGGATGATGGCACCAGGATCTAGGTGATTCTCAGAATCGTTGACATCGAATGACCTGGACAAGGCATTGGCACAAATGTTTTTGGCATCAGGACGAAAGGTAATGTTGAAGTTGAAGCGGGCAAAAAAGAGAGCCCAGCGAGCTTAGTGTGGGTTTAAGCGTTTCGTGGATTGTAAATACTACAGATTTTTATGATAAGTATAGATAATAATGCAATGGGGGTGCTCTCTAGTATATGTTACCATTCTTTAAGAGCTAATTTAATAGCTATCTGAAAACTTCTTGGAAAAGAATCCGCAAGGCTGAGACTTGCCCTTCTGAGCTTGGAGTAGGATGGCACCGACTCCTACTGAAGTGGCATCAATCTCCATAGAAAATGGTTTCGTAATGTCCGGACATAGGAGAATTGGGGCGGAGAGGATGGCTGCCTTGAGTTTGTGGAGAATGTAGAGTATAAGATTTCCTATCATCTGTGCCCAGCCTTGCCACAAAGAGTTAATCCAGCTCTGAGCAATCCTCTTTTCTTTTTTCAGTGAGATAAATGGACAAACAGGAGAAAACTTTTGTCTGTTCTTCCCCCTTGCTGTGAATGACAGGTTATTTACATATCTCATGCACTAGCCTGAGACAGGCATTATTTTTTAATTCCCACCCCCACTCCTTTTCTGAAGTCATGTGGTTACTTTTCTGGATTTTGACTGGATGTTAGTGATCATAGCATAATTTAGTGTAAGGGGAGTGTAAAGGTGGGCGGGGAGTCTACTGACATTACGACTCCACCCACCGAGCTCCAGACAAGAGACCCACCCACAGAATCTGCAGTTTTTCGGGTCTCATAACAGACAGAGGGGAGAAATTTGACAGGTAAGGATACATGCAGGAGGCATCTACAGGGAGTGCAGAATTATTAGGCAAGTTGTTTTTTTGAGGATTAATTTTATTATTGAACAACAACCATGTTCTCAATGAACTCAAAAAACTCATTAAGATCAAAGCTGAATATTTTTGGAAGTAGTTTTTAGTTTGTTTTTAGTTTTAGCTATTTTATGGGGATATCTGTGTGTGCAGGTGACTATTACTGTGCATAATTATTAGGCAACTTAACAAAAAACAAATATATACCCATTTCAATTATTTATTTTTACCAGTGAAACCAATATAACATCTCAACATTCACAAATATACATTTCTGACATTCAAAAACAAAACAAAAACAAATCAGTGACCAATATAGCCACCTTTCTTTGCAAGGACACTCATGCAGCCTGCCATCCATGGATTCTGTCAGTGTTTTGATCGGTTCACCATCAACATTGCGTGCAGCAGCAACCGCAGCCTCCCAGACACTGTTCAGAGAGGTGTACTCTTTTCCCTCCTTGTAAATCTCACATTTGATGATGGACCACAGGTTCTCAATGGGGTTCAGATCAGGTGAACAAGGAGGCCATGTCATTAGTTTTTCTTCTTTTATACCCTTTCTTGCCAGCCACGCTGTGGAGTACTTGGACGCGTGTGATGGAGCATTGTCCTGCATGAAAATCATGTTTTTCTTGAAGGATGCAGACTTCTTCCTGTACCACTGCTTGAAGAAGGTGTCTTCCAGAAACTGGCAGTAGGACTGGGAGTTGAGCTTGACTCCATCCTCAACCCGAAAAGGCCCCACAAGCTCATCTTTGATGATACCAGCCCAAACCAGTACTCCACCTCCACCTTGCTGGCATCTGAGTCGACCTGGAGCTCTCTGCCCTTTACCAATCCAGCCACGGGCCCATCCATCTGGCCCATCAAGACTCACTCTCATTTCATCAGTCCATAAAACCTTAGAAAAATCAGTCTTGAGATATTTCTTGGCCCAGTCTTGACGTTTCAGCTTGTGTGTCTTGTTCAGTGGTGGTCGTCTTTCAGCCTTTCTTACCTTGGCCATGTCTCTGAGTATTGCACACCTTGTGCTTTTGGGCACTCCAGTGATGTTGCAGATCTGTAATATGGCCAAACTGGTGGCAAGTGGCATCTTGACAGCTGCACGCTTGACTTTTCTCAGTTCATGGGCAGTTATTTTGCGCCTTGGTTTTTCCACATGCTTCTTGCGACCCTGTTGACTATTTTGAATGAAACGCTTGATTGTTCGATGATCACGCTTCAGAAGCTTTGCAATTTTAAGAGTGTTGCATCCCTCTGCAAGATATCTCACTATTTTTGACTTTTCTGAGCCTGTCAAGTCCTTCTTTTGACCCATTTTGCCAAAGGAAAGGAAGTTGCCTAATAATTATGCACAGTAATAGTCACCTGCACACACAGATATCCCCCTAAAATAGCTAAAACTAAAAACAAACTAAAAACTACTTCCAAAAATATTCAGCTTTGATATTAATGAGTTTTTTGGGTTCATTGAGAACATGGTTGTTGTTCAATAATAAAATTAATCCTCAAAAATACAACTTGCCTAATAATTCTGCACTCCCTGTATATCCTTATAGATCAGCACTATGGCAGTAGTTTAGAAAGGATGAGAGTGGGTTTACATCCACTTTCAGTTTAGAGCAGAACCAAATAAACTATACAATTAAATCTGAGCTGTTTACAGCCCAGCCAAAAAAAATATTTACACTATAGCCCCAATTTTAGGAACAGGGGGCTACACGTGATTTTAACTGATTGAACTGATACGTTTGGACTCGTTTTGGGTGAAATCAATTTTTAGAAAAAAATATATGTGAATAAAAAATATATGTTTTTATAGAAATGTTTTGGCCTCATGGTGTACCTTAACCGGTTAAGACCCCGACCAATATGCAGGTTAAGGACCTTGCCCTTTTTTGCGATTTGGCACTGCGTAACTGACAATTGCGTGGTTTTGGGACGTGGCTCCCAAACAAATTTGACGTTCTTTTTTCACCACAAATAGAGCTTTCTTTTGGTGGTATTTGATCACCTCTGTGGTTTTTATTTTTTGCGCTATAAACAAAAATAGAGCGACAATTTTGAAAAAAATGCAATGGGCCAGATTCAGGTAGAGTTAGGCTGGAGTATCTGTGATACTCCAGCCTAACTGTCACTTTAAGCCGGCGTTTCTGTTTTCTGTAACCAGAAAACAAGAAACGCCGGGTTGGAGTTCCGATGCGATCAGCGCACTTGAATTTCACCATCGCATCGCAACTTTAATTTAAAAATGGCGCCGGGGGCGTTCCCGCTGATTTACGCTGAAAAAATATGTTAATCAGCGGGAATCGGCAATTCACGATCGTATTCGGGCGCGACGCAGTGACTTTCCGACGTTTCCGGAAGCGATACGCGGCGTAAAGATAAAGCAGCCCCCTAGTGGAGTATCCTATGTTAAGTATAGGCGTCGTCATCGCGTCGGAAAAAAAAAAAATCGCGTCGCTTGCGGAAAAAAATCATGAATGGGGATGTGACGTCATTGACGTTCACTGACAGAATTTGGAGCATGCGCACTGGGATGCATTGACACTCGCCGCATGCGCAGTACGTTCGCCGCGGGATCGCGCTTAGTTTAAATAATACACGCCCCGTACCCGCCCAATTTGAATTCCGCCGGCTCATTTGCGATGTGCTGCCGCAACTTTAGGAGCAAGTGCTTCATGAATAACAGCCACTTGCTCCTAAAATTTCGCCAGAGTAACGTAAATGAGAAGCGTTACTCCAGAGCAAAGATGCTCCCATCTACCTGAATCTGGCCCAATATATTTAACTTTTTCTATAATAAATACCCCCAAAAAAGATATAAAAAAAAAACATTTATTTTCTTCAGTTTAGGCCGATACGTATTCTTCTACATATTTTTGGCCCAAAAAATTGCAATAAGCGTTTATCGATTGGTTTCCGCAAAATTTATAGCATTTACAAAATAGGGGATAGTTTTATGGCATTTTTATTAATATATTTTTTTTTTTTACTGCAACATTATGACACATCGGACACTTTTGACACATTTTTGGGACCATTGTCATTTTCACAGCGAAAAGTGCTATAAAAATGCACTGATACTGTGAAAATGACACTGGCAGTGAAGAGGTTAACCACTAGGGGGCGCTGTAGGGGTTAAGTGTGACCTCATGTGTGTTTCTAACTGTAGGGGGGCGGGGCTGGACGTGTGACTTCAGTGATCATCGTTCCCTATATCAGGGAACGGACAATCACTGACATTGCCACAGAGAAGACACTCACCTCTCCCCGTTCTTCAGCTCCTGTGACCCAATTGCGGGACACCCGCGGCGATCGGGTCCGCGGGTGCGGTCTCCAGCGCACTCGCGACCCACGGCTTAAGTCTTAAAGGGTACTTGTAGTGCTACCCCCGAAGGAGCTGCTGATAATTAATTGGGCCTGTACTCTGCTCTAACACCCCCAATAATTTGGTCTCACTCCCCTTGACACAGCTGTGGTGCAGTGATGGTGTGAAGCTCAATAATAAGACAGGTGAATAGACACAGATTATAATCACTTTACCTGTGTTGTCACCCGGGCATACACTGCTACACCTGTACAATAATGAGACAAGAGGTTGTAAGTGGCAATTGCCTGAGAGCCACCTATATTGCTTCAGCAGGTGTGTCTCCAAGTGGGACTAATGCTCAGGCAACAACCTCAGCACTGGGCACCTTCCCACTTCCAGCACACCATGTAGTCACTATGAAACCCACTATGCAGCACACAGTATTTGGCAAGAATTATATATCACAGTATAAATAACTAAATTTTCCCCCTACAGTCTATAGTAAGTGGTACCAGCACTGCAAGGCCTTAAAAAAACAGTATAGTCTCTGGTCTTCTTTCTTCTGCTAGCTATTGTGAGACAAAGATTGTATTCCAAAGGGTTCTCTGATCAATAAAGCAATGTAGAACAACATAGAACTGTAGCTTAACTACTTGAGATCCGCGCTATAGCCGAATGACGGCTCTAGCGCAGATCTAAATTGCCAACAAGCCGTCAATTGACGGCTTGTCACTAGCTGCTTCTCGGCACGCGCTCCAGAGCGCGCTGCGGGGAAACACTGTGTTGCCCGTGTCCCATGGACACAGCCAATCACAGATCGCCGTGAACGGCCAATCAGAGTGGCCGTTTGCGATGCGATCTGTGCGGCGAATGAGAGATGATCTCATAGATCATCTCTCATTGCCGTTTTACACAGAGACAGCGTTCTGTCTCTGGAGAGCAGGAGACGGATCTGTGTCTCTTGTACATAGAGACACAGATCGGTCACCTCCCCAGTCACCCCCCCCTCCCCCAACAGTTAGAACACTATGCAGGGAATACATTTAACCCCTTCCTCACCCCCTAGTGTTAACCCCTTCAATGCCAGTCACATTTATACAGTAATTAGTGCATTTTTATAGCACCGATCGCAGTATAAATGTGAATGACGCCAAAAATGTGTCAAAAGTGTCCGATGTGTCCGCCATAACGTCGCAGTCCCAATAAAAATCGCAGATCGCCGCCATTTCTAGTAAAAAAAATAAATAAAAAATAATAATTCTGTCCCCTATTTTGTAGGCACTATATATTTTTTTTACCAAAAATATGTAGAAGAAAACGCATCGCCCTAAACTGAGAAAAAAATGTTTTTTTTTTTTTTTTTATTGGGATATTTATTATAGCAACAAGTAAAAAATATTGTATTTTTTTCAAAATTGTCGCTCTTTTTTGTTTATAGCGCAAAAAATAAAAACCGCAGAGGTGATCAAATACCACCAAAAGAAAGCTCTACTTGTGGGTAAAAAAGGACGTCAATTTTGTTTGGGAGCCACGTCGCACGACCGCGCAATTGTCAGTTAAAGCGACGCAGTGCCGGAAGCTGAAATATCACCTGGGCAGGAGGGGGGTATAAGTGCCCAGTAAGCAAGTGGTTAAATTGTGAAAAGTATCTGTGCACTCCTTCCTAGAAATGCACCTCCAGCGGCAGTCACCAAATAATCAAATCAGGCTTGAGGCCTATGCACAGGTGACTCTATTGAACTGAACTGTTCCGTGGAACTACCGGTCCCAGCAACACTATGCAATCAGTCTAGGTGTGTAAAAAGCAGTACAAAGTTCTGGGCATCAGCCCTCTCACCACATGAGGTCCAGACAGATGGATGCCTCTGCTCCACAGGATCTCAGTCTGTTTGCTGCGACCACACTGTCACGCTGTTCTGTTTCACAGACGACCGGGAGTCCTCAGTTACCTCCTTCAAAGGTCTCTGTTTCGACCACACTGCTGCTCCAGCACGCTGTGGTGTAAAACAGAATCAAAGGCTGCTGTTCTGCTCCGCATGATGTAGGCCAGAGCTCTATGGGACACACACACATACAGAGCTCTGCTGGCAGGCCATGCGTCCCAGGAACAAGAGACCCAAGATGGCCACCACAGGGCCTTTTATCTCCTACCCAGCATGCACTTTAGCCCAAGTGTTCATGGGTAGGTTTTTTGCATAATATTTCACCATGTTCTTGAAAAAACAAAAAATAAATGAAGTCCATTTCACGTTTTAGCCACTAGATGGTGCCAAATACCAATTTATAGCATTAGTCATGGCATAACACTGCACAACATTAATATAATATTAAAAAGCAAAAATGCCTGCGTTACATACGTATATATATATATATATATATATATATATATTTGCAGCCCTCAAAATTTCCACTCGCCTACTAGCATTTGGCGAGTGGATTTAAGCTGGGGGCGAGTGATGACACGGCTGCATGACCAATCTCCCTCCAATCTGTGCCTACACTTAGAGTCCTGATGAGATTAACAGTCGAAGAGGAAAGGTGCATGCTCGGGAAAAGTAGTCTGGTGAGCTGCGCACAGGCAGAGCAGTACACAGGTGCTATCCTTTCAATTCTCATTAAGCCATGGGACCTAACAGTATGACCTCTCTATGCGTAGAGAGAGAGCGAGCATAAAGTAATGAGTGAGGTGGAGGATTGCGAAAATTACCACTCCGGTGCAGCGCTCACTGAAAGTTGCCCTGACATGAGAGTGGCAGCCTTCCAGTTTGTGCAGTTTTCTTCTCCTTGTGCTCTATGTAACAGTTCAGCCTGAGCACTGTGAACAGACTGGTCTCAATGTGTGCTGTGCTTTGGTGTCAATGGCTGTGCAGTTGTGTGGTTCTCAGTGCTGGATTGTACTCCCTCCTGCTCCTCACTGCCAGCCGGAATAAAAGGGGAAAAGTGGGGACATGCAAGCGTGAAGCCGCACACACAGGCTCCTGATGATGAGATGAATAGGAGAGGGAGAGAGAGGATGGATGGGAGTTGCAGAGGAGACAGCAAGAGAATGGGGAAGAGACCCAGTTCTAGTGCCCTGTCCCTCTGGTCTGCCCCCAGTACCCTGTCCCTCTGGTCTGCCCCCAGTACCCTGTCCCATTTTGTTAAAGTTGTTGGTAATATTTAATTTTGTAACTTGATTCTGCATAAAACATTTAACAGTGTAATTTCATAAGATAATCTACGAGGGCGTGTTAACGGGTGCAATTAGGCGCAGGGCAGTGTATGAATTAGGTGAGGCAACTGGTGGCGAGTAACTCTTGAGGCCTGGCTAGTAGCTCAGGACTTGAAATTGTGAGCCCTGTATATATATATATATATATATATATATATATATATATGTCCCTGTGCCCAGCCGTACCATTCTACCGACGTATATAGTCGTGCGGCGGTCCTTAAGTGGTTAAAAAATCCGATGTTGTAGAGCAACATAATTGTTCCGATGTTTTGTGTTGTTTCAGAAATTCTGAATGTGGTGCAATGGGTGTCTTTTAGGTTTTGAGGTGATAAAGGGAGATGATGTACAGATGAACTCAGAAATAGGGTGTCACTCGCCTAGCTGAGCAATGTGGCAGTTAAACATGTATGCATTTTGCCTTACATGCTGGCTTTTTATATCTGCCTGATATTTATTTTTAAGACAAATGATAGATGAGACCTAGCGGAAGAAAGGACATGGCTTGACTGACAAACTGCAAGACTCATCTGCAAAATCAGATTCCTTGCTACAAGCGTGCAACATCAGCAAAACTCTTTTTCAATCTCATGGACGTCTTCTTTTCTTTATGAAATATCTCACAACAATTCCAACCATGTAAAGGGCCAGCTACACATGAACATTTATAACTACTTGAATTATGAATTATGCCGCCTACACAAGATCAGTCCATCCGATGAGAACGGTCTGATGGACCGTTTTCATCGGTTAACCGATGAAGCTGACTGATGGTCCGTCGCGCCCACACACCATCGGTTAAAAAACCGATTGTGTCAGAACGTGCTGACGTAGAACACGACGTTCTGAAAAAAATTAAGTTCAATGCTTCCAAGCATGCGTCGACTTGATTCTGAGCATGCGTGGATTTTCAACCGATGGTTTGTGCCTACTAACGATCGGCTTTGACCTATCGGTTAGGAATCCATTGGTTAAATTTAAAGCAAGTTGGCTTCTTTTTTAACCAATGGTTAAATAACTGATGGCGCCCACGCGTAATCGGTTTTGACCGATGAAAACGATCCATCAGACCATTCTCATCGATTTAACCTATCGTGTGTATGCGGCCTTAGTTTTGTTCCTCACTGACAAATATCGGCCCGGTCAAAAGATACGCCGTCGTAAGTAAAAATGTGCGCCGTCGCATCTCTGCCCCAATTCACAAAGCTAGATATGTCGAAAAGCAAGGCTTCAGCCGCCCGACGTAACTTGCCTATGTCGTCGTATCGTGGGCGCATAGTTACGCTGGACGCATTCGGCGTTCCGATTTTAAATATGCAAATAAGTAAGATACGCTGATTCACGAATGGAGAGACTTACTTCCGGCGTAAAGTTATTCCTCATATAGGAGGAGCAAGTATTGCAAAGGTATGGGCCAGGGAACGGACGCCGTCGAATTTTACGTTGCGTACGCCGTTTACGTAGTACTATGTGAATAGGGCTTGGCGTAGGTTACATTCACGTCATAGGCAGTGTTCGACATATCTTAGACAGCTATTTCAACGTAACTGTGACCATGCCCACTGGGATGCGTCCAAGAGACGACGCATGCACAGTTTGTTTTTTGAAGCTCAGCCCATCATTTGCATGGGGTCATGCTTCATTATAATAAATCACGCTCATTTCCAGCCCACTTCCACCTACTTTGACTTACGTTGGCTTACGCCGACAACTATACGCTACGCCGGCGCAACGTCGAGCGCATATTGTTTGAGAATAGCATGCTTGCCTCTCAACTTTGTGCCGGCGTAGCGTACAGACGATGCGCTATGCCAGCATAAATATACGCCGCTCTACGTGAATCTACCCCATCATATCTACAGCAGAAATACCCACTTAAATGGATTTTTAGGCCTCGTACACACGATAGGTTAAACAGAGGACAACGGTCTGATGGACCGTTTTCATCGGTCAAAACCGATGGTGTGTGGGCCCCATAGGTTATTTAACCATCGGTTAAAAAAAAGCCAACTTGCTTTTAATTTGACGAATGGATTACTATCCGATAGGTCAAAACCGATTGTTAGTAGGATCGACCATCGGTTAAAAATCCACGCATGCACAGAATCAGGTCGAGGCATGCTTGGAAGCATTGAACTTAATTTTTTTCAGCACGCCGTTGTGTTTTACGTCACCGCGTTCTGACACGATCGGTTATTTAATCGATGGTGTGTAGGCACGACAGACCATCAGTCAGCTTCATCGGTTAACCGATGACAACGGTCCTTCAGAACATGCTCATCGGATGGACTGATCGTGTGTACGCGGCTTAAAGGTACAATTTCCCCCCCCTAAATAGCTTCCTTTACCTTGTCTAGAAAAAACAATGTTTTTTTCAACCCGATCATTAAAACAGCCTTGCCTACACACAAAAAAAATGCTCTAGCAAAGCGTGGTGACGTACAACACGTACGACGGCACTATAAACGGGAAGTTCCATGCGGATGGATAAATGTGCTTACTCCATTACGAACGGTAGTTTTACCAGAACGAGCGCTCCCGTCTCATAAGTTGCTTCTGAGCATGCGCAGATTTTTCACGTCGTTAAAGCCCACACACAACCATTAAACCAACCTTAAAAACTACCGGCCAGATTCACAAAGCACTTACTCCAGAGTATCACGCGTTAGACACGCGTAAGTCTAAAAATGACCACGCTTATCTATGCACCGTATCCCCAAAACGATATACGCCTGAAATCCACATTTTTTAGACCGACGTAAGTCTAGACGATGTGCTTATCAGCTGCACGGCCGGTCTAAAATTAGACCCTATAAAAACCTTGCTTAAAATTAGACAATCCGTCTACATGTCAGCAAAAGCAACACCATTAGGGCCGAGCTGAGCAGCCACACTTGCAGGACATTAATCTGTATGCCACCATGCCAGGGGCATCCTTGCTCATAGCTATACTACTGACTTTAGATGAGCGCAGAAGGAGGAGGGCACGGAGGAGGGCACGGAGGAGGGCACGGGAGAGGATCTTTGTCAGGTATATCCGTGGGGTAAGCCCAATGGTAATAGGCCCCCCTTTTGGCTGGGTGCAATTAGAGAGATACCCTGTGTTAATAGGAGGGTAGATGTTGGTTCCTCAGCTTCCACTAATTTCAGTGAAATTGAGTAAAGGTGGAGTCTAATAGGTAGGAATCCCTACTAGTGTGGTTGATTACACTAGTAACCACACTAGTAGGCATTCCTACCTATTAGACTCTAGAGACACATTTTTTTCTTTGTTTTATATGGTTTAGGGTGCATCGGTCACAACTGGCATCCTTATAGCAGCATAGGATCATTTTACTTTAGCAATCTTTGGGCCTGCTGGCCTGCACAGGCTCCTGACCTAATTAATCCACCTTTAATCAATTTCACTGAAATGAGTGGAAGCTGAGGAACCAACATCTACCCTCCTATTAACACAGGGTATCTCTCCAATTGCACCCTAATTCCAGCCAAAAGGGGGGCCTATTACCATTGGGCTCACCCCACTGATATACCCGACAAAGGTATTAATTTAGCAGCGCCATTTCCCTTTCTACTATTCATATTTATATTAGCTCCCCACATAGGGATCCTACTGGGAGGCAACAGCTACTTTATTCACCATAGCGCGGACTCCCCTGTTCTTACACGGGAGAGGATCTGCCGACCGCCACTGGGAAAGGTACTGGCAACACTCCATTTCCTTGCCAGTGGCTCTTTTCACCCTAATGGGTAAATATATATTTTATATACATTTTTTTCTGTTTAGTATATATTTTATAATAATTTATATAATAAATATATATTTTTATTTTTTTAACTAATATAAATTTACTAATTTTAATATTATTATAATTATCTTATTTAATATTTTTATATATATATATATATATATATATATATATATATATATATATACACACACACCGACACGACACAAACCTCCAAACAGCAACAGACCACGGAATAAAAGCACCTTGCTTCAGGAAGGGAAAAAAATTGGATGTACTTTTGCAATGGAAGGGCATTTCTCTCGGTCTATTTAAGCACTGTGCTTAGCTCACTAAGTATGACGGGCCTAGTTCCTATCTAACTGATTGTGCAATGCCGAGTTCTGAGCCTGCTCAGAGAGGTGCTGACCATAGTCTGCTTCATGTGCACATGCCCAGTCTGGCCGGCCCTTTATTTGCATGGGGTCACGGCTCATTTCAATGGAACACGCCCATGTCCTTCCCACTTTGAATTACACCGCCTTACGCTTCGGAATTTACATTGCACCGGTGCAAATTTGGCCGAAAATACTACGAGGATACGGTACTTGCGCCTCAAAATTAAGCCGGTCTAACTTAAAGGAGTTGCACTACGCCGGTCCAAAAATGCGCCGATGTACGTGAATCTGGCCCTACAACGTTAAAAACGTTGTGAAAAAATAGAGCATGTTCGAAAAAAAATTGCCCATTTTTTAGAACCCGAAAAATGCTCTGAAGCACACACGATCGGTTTTAATGGCATAAAAAAAAAAAATTCATTTTTTAGAACCAGAAAAAGGTAGTGTGTACGCAGCATGAGTATTAGAAAATTAATGATAATGGGAAAATTAGTTTCCTTGGGGCAATAATGGTTCTGTAGGTTATGTGCCAACTGAGGCTTACATACAGCATACAGCAAGGAAAGATTCTTGACCTTAATAATTCTATGCGCACTCAAGTCCTAAGGGTACACAAAGGTGCACCTGCTAAATGGTAAGGTTGATTAGGCAGAAATAATCTTCCATGAAGGAAGAAGCCAATCGCACATTTGGTTTTCCATTTGGCCGGCTCTCCGTCCATCGTGTTCCATTACCCTTGCCAGAATCAGGAGGCCAGAAAGTAAAAGCCTTGTGTCATGATAAGAGAAACAGGAATCTTACCAATACTGACAGCGCCAGGAGAAGTCTGTCTCAGCGCATGCGCGGGGGCGCGCGGGTGCGCGCGCACGGTGTACGCGGCGCGAGCGTGCACGCGGCGCGCGCAGCGGGAGCGCGCGCGCGCGCGCTGACGTCATTTCGGCGCCAAGAACCGCTATTTAAACCATCCGATCCCACTGTATCTTGCTGACCAGTCTGCAGCAATTCCTGACTGAATCTGAACCTGTTACCTGTCTGCCTGATTACCGAATACCTGACCCGGCTTCCGTTGACCCTTCTCTGCCTGCAGCCTGCCTCTGACCCCGGCCTGATCCGACTACCGACTCTGCTTAAACCCGTCTTGCTGTCTGCTTACCTGATTCACCGACCCGGTCTGAACCTGATTTAACCCTCGTACCTGTCTACGTCTCCTGATTGGTGCCTGATCCAGTGTCTGACAATCCCTTGGCTCCTATTCACAAGTGATACAACACCGTTCCTGTGTTTGCTGGATTTCTGCTAGGACCTCGTCAACACCTGTTTACTTCATCTTCCGGTCCATCTCCAGCTTCCCACCAGGCACTTGTGTCCCTCCAGACTTTGTATCCCCTGTCTGCTCTACCAGGGGTTCCTGAGTCAGAGGATTACGAGAGGCCGTTCCCTGCACATTGGGCTCCATAACCAGGTACGTGACAGTACTGGTCAGCCATGTCCGAGCCCACGCAGGGGGCGTCTCCCATGGAGGACTTATGCCGCCATTTAGATGGCCTCACCGCGGCCGTACGGACTTTACAAGAAGGATATACCCGCCTGGAAGGACGTGTCCAAACTCTGTCCACAACAGCACCTGCAGCATCTGGAACCGCAGCTGCCCCTTCTGTAGTAATGCTACCACCAGAACCTAGAGTCCCCATCCCGGAGAGATTTTCTGGAGATCGCAGCAAATATAGAGCTTTCCGCAACGCCTGTGAACTTTTCTTTGCCTTACAACCCAGGACCTTTTCACTTGAGGCCACAAAAGTAGGTTTCGTTATCTCGTTATTGTCTGGCGAACCTCAGACCTGGGCGCATCGTCTTCTAGAACGCAAGGAGGAAAGTCTTAACCTACTCAGCACTTTCTTCCAAGCCATGGACCTTATCTATGAGGATTCCCAACTAGCAGCTACCGCTGAAGCAGCATTATGTGCCTTACAGCAGGGACGCAGAGCAGTGGAGGAATATGTAGCTGAATTCAGGCAGTGGAGTTCCGATACCAACTGGAATGATGCTGCCCTGCGTCACCAATTTCGTATGGGACTTTCAGAATCTTTAAAAGACGAATTAGCCCGAGTAGGCATTCCCGCAACACTTGAAGCCCTCATCCTCCTCTCCGTTCAGATCGACAGACGGTTGAGGGAACGCCGTGCTGAACGCACATCCGGCCCCACACGTCCCATATGGATGATGCCACGAGTACCTGGCCCACCACATCTGCCTCCTTCAGGTCCCAGACCAAATCCCATCGATCATCCGGAACCAATGCAGATAGGCTTACTTCGGCCATCTCTGACCCCGGAGGAGCGTCAAAGGCGTCGATCCAATAACCTTTGCATGTACTGTGGAGGATCCGGGCACTATGTAAACACCTGCCCCGTCAAGTTCCGTAAGTGTTCAGTCCCCTCACCGGTTCTCTTCTCTGTCTTACGTAATGATAATACTCACCTGGCTGTTTCAATCTCCCTACAGCTTCCAGGAAGGAACCTCCAAGTCCCCGCAATTATTGACTCTGGTGCTTGCAGCGGTTTTATGGACGCCTCCTTTGCCTTCCGATATGGAGTTCCTCTACGACCACGACACCAGAAACTTACCGTCCATTTAGCCGACGGATCGGCTATCAAATCCGGCCCAGTTACCCAAGAGACAATTCCCCTATACACGCTCATCTCTAAAGACCACCGGGAACTACTCTGTCTGGACATTATTGAATCTCCAATGTTTCCGGTCATTTTGGGTATGCCTTGGCTGAAAGCCCATAATCCTCAGATTGACTGGGAATCTGGGACAATCCACTTTTCTTCATCTTACTGTCAACAACACTGCCTTCAGAAGCCGGCCAGTTCCCCTCCTTCTTTGATGTGTCTAGAATCCGAAGAGGAGAACCGTCAATTAATCCCAGAAACCTATCATAATTTCTTAGATGTATTCAGCAAAAAAGGAGCAGAGACGTTGCCTCCACACCGGTCCTACGACTGCCCTATTGAACTTTTACCTGGAGCAGAAATTCCGTTTGGAAGAATATTTCCTTTGACTGGGCTAGAGTTGGTCACTCTCAAAACTTATATTGATGAGAATCTCGAGAAGGGGTTCATCCGCCCTTCCACATCCCCAGCGGGGGCTGGTATATTCTTCGTGGAAAAGAAAGATCACTCTCTACGCCCCTGCGTAGACTACAGGGACTTAAATAAAATCACGATTAAAAACAGGTATCCTCTTCCTCTCGTTCCTGAACTATTTCAGAGACTCGGAGCAGCCACAATCTTTACTAAACTTGACCTCCGTGGGGCTTACAACCTCGTCCGCATAAAGGATGGCGATGAGTGGAAAACCGCATTTCGTACTCGTTTTGGGCATTTCGAATACCTGGTGATGCCCTTCGGCCTCTGCAATGCCCCAGCCACGTTCCAACATTTTGTAAATGACATTTTCAGAGACTATCTTGATTTATTCGTTATTGTTTACCTAGATGACATCCTGATCTTCTCTTCCTCCCTGTCAGATCATCAAAGTCATGTCAAAAAGGTCCTAGCTCGGCTCCGTCAACACAGTCTGTATGCTAAAGCGGAGAAATGTGAGTTTGAAAGAGAGAGCATTCAGTTCCTAGGTCTCATCATTTCAATCGACGGTGTCAAGATGGACCCTCAGAAGGTCACCGCCATTACAGATTGGCCCGCTCCCATCGATAAGAAATCAGTCCAACGTTTCGTGGGATTTGCAAATTTTTATCGAAAATTTATCAAAAATTTCTCTTCCATAATTGCTCCCATCACAGGTCTGACCAAACAGGGTATTCGGTTCCAGTGGTCCCCAGAGGCTCAAGCGGCTTTTTCTACTCTGAAAAACCTTTTCATTTCAGCATCCATCCTAAAACATCCTGATCCAGTTCTACCTTTTATCCTGGAAGTGGACGCCTCCGAGGTGGCGGTCGGAGCAGTACTTTCCCAGAGACAAGGACCCAAATCCCTTCTGCATCCAGTTGCGTTCTTCTCCGCAAACTCTCCGAAGCTGAAAGAAACTATGACGTTGGGGACAGGGAACTTTTAGCAATCAAGGCAGCCCTTGAGGAATGGCGTTATCTCCTGGAGGGTGCAGCTCACCCCATCCTGATCTATACAGATCACAAGAACTTGGAATATTTAAAGGTTGCTAAGAGACTGAGGCCACGGCAGGCCAGGTGGGCATTGTTCTTTACTCGGTTTTCCTTCCATATAACCTACAGACCCGGATCAAAAAACACTAAACCCGACGCGCTATCCCGGATGTTCCATGGGCCTGAAGCTCCTTCCTCCCCGGACACCATCCTCGCCCCTGGCAATTTTCTCATGTTACAGGGAGATCTTCTGTCTCAAATTAAGCAGGCCTCTTCATCAATTTCCTCATCTCCAGACCTTACTCTGCAGTTAAGAGACGGCATGCTATGGAACAAAAACAAGATCTTTGTGCCTCAACAACTACGATTGACAATTCTCAAGTCTTGCCATGACCACGAACTAGCCGGACATTTCGGAATCCACAAGACAGCCGAACTCATCCAGCGTACCTTCTGGTGGCCTCAATTATTACAAGATTGCAAAAGCTATGTGGAATCCTGTGCCACCTGTATCCAACACAAGGGTAGCAGAACCAAAGCGTGGGGGTTACTTAAACCACTGCCTGTTCCAGAGAAACCTTGGAGAATGATTTCAATTGATTTCATTGTTGAGTTACCCCCATCTGAAAACTATACTACCATCTTTGTAGTGGTGGACAGACTTTCAAAAATGGCGCACTTCCTACCGATGATAGGAACACCTTCGGCTGCCGAAACAGCAAAAATTTTTATTAAAGAAGTAGTAAGGCTCCATGGTATACCTGCTAATATTGTATCTGACCGTGGGGTGCAATTCACCTCGAGGTTCTGGAAGGCGTTATGTGGGGCGCTGAAGATTGAACTTTCATTTTCATCTGCATACCACCCACAGACCAACGGCCAGACCGAGCGCACCAACCAGACGCTCGAGCAATATCTGCGATGTTTCTCCAGTTTTTCACAAGATGATTGGGCTTCTCTGTTGCCCCTTGCAGAGTTTGCCTACAATAACTCAATTCATTCAGCCACCCAACAGTCCCCATTCTTTGCCAACTACGGCTTTCATCCTCTGTTCTTATCCAACCATATTCCGGAATGCTCAGTACCAGCTGTTCAGGAAACCTTGGATTTTTTTTCCACCAATAACAAGATACTCCAGGAAACAATGGCAAGAACCCAGGAGTATAATAAGGAGGTCTTTGACAGAAAGAGGAGAGGACAACTTAATCTGGTACCAGGGGACCAAGTTTATTTATCCACTTTGAACTTAAAACTAGCTTGCCCAACCAAGAAACTTGGTCCTAAGTTTGTTGGTCCCTTCCAGGTACTCAGAAGAATTAATGAAGTGGCTTACGAATTGAAATTACCTGCTTCTTTCAGGATTCATCCAGTCTTTCATGTGGCACTGCTCAAACCCACAGTCCCGGATCCTTTTCCCAACCGGAATGTTGGTCCGCCCACACCAGTACTTATCGACGGCGAGGAGGAGTTCGAGGTGGAATCCATCCTGGATTGTCGGAAGCGACGTAACCAGGTTCAATACCTGGTGAAATGGAGAGGCTACGGTCCAGAAGAAAACTCCTGGGAACCAGAGGCCAACATTCACGCCCAGAGACTGGTCCGGGCCTATAAAAGGGCACACCCAAGTAGATTGGCCCAGTTGGGCATCCGGAGGCTGCCCGTAGGGGGGGGGCAATGTCATGATAAGAGAAACAGGAATCTTACCAATACTGACAGCGCCAGGAGAAGTCTGTCTCAGCGCATGCGCGGGGGCGCGCGGGTGCGCGCGCACGGTGTACGCGGCGCGAGCGTGCACGCGGCGCGCGCAGCGGGAGCGCGCGCGCGCGCTGACGTCATTTCGGCGCCAAGAACCGCTATTTAAACCATCCGATCCCACTGTATCTTGCTGACCAGTCTGCAGCAATTCCTGACTGAATCTGAACCTGTTACCTGTCTGCCTGATTACCGAATACCTGACCCGGCTTCCGTTGACCCTTCTCTGCCTGCAGCCTGCCTCTGACCCCGGCCTGATCCGACTACCGACTCTGCTTAAACCCGTCTTGCTGTCTGCTTACCTGATTCACCGACCCGGTCTGAACCTGATTTAACCCTCGTACCTGTCTACGTCTCCTGATTGGTGCCTGATCCAGTGTCTGACAATCCCTTGGCTCCTATTCACAAGTGATACAACACCGTTCCTGTGTTTGCTGGATTTCTGCTAGGACCTCGTCAACACCTGTTTACTTCATCTTCCGGTCCATCTCCAGCTTCCCACCAGGCACTTGTGTCCCTCCAGACTTTGTATCCCCTGTCTGCTCTACCAGGGGTTCCTGAGTCAGAGGATTACGAGAGGCCGTTCCCTGCACATTGGGCTCCATAACCAGGTACGTGACACCTTGATGGGATTGCATATTAATCTCCCATCCTTAATTATCACAGCAGGGAAGGCAGCAGCACTGCTCTGCTCTTCTGTAATTATGTTGATTCAATTAAAATGTAGAGATTGAGGAGGAGAAAAAGCAGAAGAATGCAGGTGGTGGCTTGATGGTGTCCCAGTCACAGGGCATTAAAAATGAAACAATGCTTGTCCATGCAGCCAGCTTTGCCTACCAAATATAAGTGCTACATTTTTATCAGTTATTATTTTAATAAATATCAGTGCCGTGTCACTTCTAATGTAAAGATGGTAAAAGGAGATGAATGGTACACCATTTTTTTTTTTTTTTTATGGAAAATATGTACGTCATTTGGGTTAATTTACTAAATGAATAGAGGTGTTTCCTTTTTCTGATTTCATTTCGGTAGTGACCCTGCCACTTGGAACACTTTTATCTGTAAGCCAGCCCCATGAGGCCTCGTACACACCACCAAGGAACTCGTCGGGCGAAACGCATCATTTTCCTTGTTGAGTTCCTTGTTTTGCGTACACACGTTAAAGACCAAATCTCCTCGTTCTCAAACGTGGTGACTTCACCACATACTACGGCAGGGGAAGTTCGATTCCACTGGCACAACCCTTGGGGCTGCTTTTGCTAATCTCATGTTACTGCGTGTTCGGTTAAAGTTTGGTAAGAGACATTTTCACTTTTAAGTCTGTTACAGCGTGACAAATGTGCTATTTCCATTACAAACGCTACTTTTACCGAAGGTGCGCGGGTTTCTTAGCATACACACGCTCGAGTTTCTCATCGAAAAGCAGCCCGACGAGGAACACGACCAGCCAATTTAGACTCCAGACGAGGAAAAAGAGAACTTGCTCTCTTTTTTGCTCGTCGAGTTCCTCGACAGTTGCCTCGATGAAAAACGTACACACGAGCGGTTTCCTCTGCAAAAAAGCTCTCCCATCGAGTTTCTTGATGGATTCTGCCAGGGAAACCGGTCGTGTGTATGCGGCCTAAGAGAAAAAACAATACCGGGGTTATGACAGCTAGCTGCTACCATACCAAACGGTATATAACATCAAAATCATGACATACATTACAATTTAGGCAGTGGGCAAGTGGAATCCTTTGGGGCCCCCCAGTTCACCAGAACTAGTGTCCCCATTGCAAGATTTCCCCTCTGTTACTTTTCTGGGGACAACCCAAAATTTGGAATTTTCTTTAACCACTTGCCTACAGGACACTTTCACCCCCTTCCTGCCCAGACCAATTTTCAGCTTTCAGTGCTGTCACACTTTGAATGAATGAATGAATGAAGAACTTATATAGCGCAGCACATGCGAAGTAAATCGCCTCTGGGCGATTTCAACTTTGGTTTCAATGGTGTTTATTAATGAATTTTCAAATATACAAATATGCGTTACATTCACAAAATGTGTTTAACAATATAACATTAACCCTGCAGGAGCAGTCCATTGCGGCCTAGGTAGCAAAATTAAACAAAAAACTATAGGTACAGCGCTAAAAAAATCATGACATATGTGAAAATGAAAACAAATATTAATTAAAAAAGCTTATGAATAAAGTGAGAGTGGTGTGATTATAAGAAGTGAAATTTCAAAAGTGATTAAAGTCCATAATATGTGAGATTGAACATAAAATCTTCTTCCACCAAAACGACACCCAGTGAATAAGGTTGGCTCCTTACCACAAAGATAGACCGTATATGCACCGGTCAGATGAACCTAGGGATAATTATAGTCTTCCCAGACAGACTTCTCCAGAGCAACAGATAGACCATACGATGGTTCCACGATGTTGTTAAAGCAAGGTATGGGGATGTTTTCAAAGGCCCATGGGAGAGAAAACAAAAGGACCCATAGTGTAGTATGTAAAGATACCGGGTTTATTGTACATAAGAAATGGAAATGCACTCACACTTTGTTGTGAATAACAGCGCGATATGATAATTCAAAGTTGCGGCGTCTCCTCTGTTCCGTGTTGGGGCTCCGTACTGTGTTATCCGTATCCGGTGGACGTGATGACGTACCACTGCTTAGGCCACACCTACGCGTTTCGTCATCAAAAAGACGTCGTCGGGGATTGGCTGGCCGATCGCGTCATCACGGTGCCCTTAAATAATACACCTGCGCCATCTTTGATAGAGGCGGAAGTCCGGGCTTAATAGGAAAACATATAACGTCGGCGTCAACGCGTACAACGTTATCTGCACTTACGGAGCATAGAGGATTGGAAAAAAGGAAGACTGCCATCTTGTGGAAAAAAAGGAGAACACAGACCGGCCCGCATTGAAACAAAGATAAGTTTAAAAAGGAGGTGCCGCAACCTTTAACAAACGCCAGTTCATAATTTATCTGACATAATTTAAAAAGAAAAATGGGCAATACGCACAATATGCCCATTAATAAAAATAAAAATAGATAAATCACATACATAACATGAATATGTCTAAAATTAATAAAAATATATATATATATATCTTAATCTTAAAAAATATATATATAAAAATAAATATATATAAAAAAAAAGAAAAATTGAAAAAATTCTTTTTTATATTATTGTAAAATACAATGATATTGAATAAATTTAATTAGGTGTTGTTGTCTGTTCCTACTAGACACACTAAGCTATCAAATGCTTCTTTGTTTAACCCACCTGGGTTTACTGCTCCTTCTATCCAGACCTTCAAGGAACTGGTTTTGAAGGATATTATAGATCTTAAAATTCCCAGATTTAGAAATAACCATGACTTCCAATCAAACTTGAAGCAGATCTGTGCACGTAACGACATAGTGATACGGCCAGCAGATAAGGGTGGTGGCGTAGTGATCCTTAATAAATGTGACTATATGGAAGAAATGAACAGGCTTCTATTGGATGCAGACACCTACAGTCAACTAGCCATTAACCCTACAGTTAAATTTAAGAAAGAGCTCAAAGTTTTGGTTGATGAAGGTTTTACTTTGGGCCTTTTAAACAAAAAAGAAAGGGCCTATCTTGTACCTTCGGCACCGAGAATCCCGGTGATTTATTACCTCCCTAAGGTACATAAAAATTTAACTAAACCACCAGGCCGCCCAATAATTAGTGGCATAGACTCCGTGACTGCCCGAATAGGAAAATACATAGATGAGTTTTTACAGCCCTTGGTCATCAGTACCCCCTCCTACCTGCGGGACACTACGCAGGTGATTAACCTTCTAACAGAGGTTGGTTGGAAGGAGGGGTATATTCTAGCTACGGCAGACGTTAATTCCTTATACACGGTCATTTCACATGCTCATGGGTTGGAAGCGGTGCGTTTTTATTTGGAAGAGGACAAAACTCTATCAGTGATACAGAAGGATTTTATTATCAATCTGCTAATCTTTGCCACAAGCCATAATTACTTCTGGTTTGATGGCAATTTTTTCATTCAAAACTGCGGAGTTGCTATGGGAGCTAAATTTGCTCCGAGTTTAGCTAACCTCTTCATGGCATTCTGGGAGAGGGAAGTCATTGATGTTAATCCCCCCCGCCAATTAAGGCTTTGGAAAAGATATATAGATGACATTTTGGTGGTGTGGGAGGGTGACCTCCCCTCCCTGGATATATTCTCTTCCAGCCTTAATGAAAATAATAAGGGCATCTTTCTCAAATATGAGATGAGTGAATCACAGATCCATTTTTTGGATCTTAATATCAAGGTTTGTGATGGCTTGGTGCAAACTACCACCTTTTTTAAAGACACTGATCGTAATGCGTATATACCTCTATCCAGTTGTCATCACCCTCAGTGGCTTAATGCTGTACCTAAGGGTCAGTTTCAAAGAATTCGGAGGAACTGTACCACTTTGGCAGATTATTATCAACAAGCCCTCGTGTTGAAATCTAGATTTCTAGAAAAAGGGTATGATGAGGTAAAAATTGATGAAACCATCAACTTAGTGAGTAATATGGACAGGAACCAGATGTTGAGCGGCACTGTGAAGGCCAACCGGAATAGTGCAATTGATTTTGGGTTTTCTATGTTGACCAGCTATTCTAACCAACACTTTTCGGTTAAAAAAATATTAAATAAACACTGTAGTGTCCTTAAAAACGATAGGATATTAGGTCCAATTATCCCGGATCGTCCATTGGTCATTTTTAGGGGAGCACCCTCTTTACGGTTTAAAGTGGCCCCTAATGTGATCAATCCTCCTAAAACACTTCAATTCTTTCATAACATGAAGGGGTTCTTTCCGTGTCGGAAGTGCAAGATTTGCAAAATCAATACCTTCCAGGAACGGAAATTAGAGACTTTTCAGTCAACCCAAACCAATAAGACCTATAATATTGACACATTCATCACCTGTTCAAGTGAATGTGTCATATATCTCATTCAATGCCCATGCTCCAGGCAGTATATAGGGCGCACAAAAAGAGCGGTGCATGTAAGGTTAGAAGAGCATGTGGGGAAAGTAGGGAGTGGGTTCCCCAAACATAACCTCTCGAAACACTATGCTAAATATCACAACAAATCAATCAAAGGGACCCTTTTCATTCCCATCGAGAAGTTATGTCCCAACTGGAGGGGTACTAATAAAGTTAGGTCAATATCCAGGATTGAAACCAAATGGATATTTGAGATGAGATCTTATATTCCCTTTGGGTTGAATGTGGATTGGGACATCAACTGTTTTTTAAACAACACCTAATTAAATTTATTCAATATCATTGTATTTTACAATAATATAAAAAAGAATTTTTTCAATTTTTCTTTTTTTTTATATATTTATTTTTATATATATATTTTTTAAGATTAAGATATATATATATTTTTTTTTATTAATTTTAGACATATTCATGTTATGTATGTGATTTATCTATTTTTATTTTTATTAATGGGCATATTGTGCGTATTGCCCATTTTTCTTTTTAAATTATGTCAGATAATTTATGAACTGGCGTTTGTTAAAGGTTGCGGCACCTCCTTTTTAAGCTTATCTTTGTTTCAATGCGGGCCGGTCTGTGTTCTCCTTTTTTTCCACAAGATGGCAGTCTTCCTTTTTTCCAATCCTCTATGCTCCGTAAGTGCAGATAACGTTGTACGCGTTGACGCCGACGTTATATGTTTTCCTATTAAGCCCGGACTTCCGCCTCTATCAAAGATGGCGCAGGTGTATTATTTAAGGGCACCGTGATGACGCGATCGGCCAGCCAATCCCCGACGACGTCTTTTTGATGACGAAACGCGTAGGTGTGGCCTAAGCAGTGGTACGTCATCACGTCCACCGGATACGGATAACACAGTACGGAGCCCCAACACGGAACAGAGGAGACGCCGCAACTTTGAATTATCATATCGCGCTGTTATTCACAACAAAGTGTGAGTGCATTTCCATTTCTTATGTACAATAAACCCGGTATCTTTACATACTACACTATGGGTCCTTTTGTTTTCTCTCCCATGGGCCTTTGAAAACATCCCCATACCTTGCTTTAACAACATCGTGGAACCATCGTATGGTCTATCTGTTGCTCTGGAGAAGTCTGTCTGGGAAGACTATAATTATCCCTAGGTTCATCTGACCGGTGCATATACGGTCTATCTTTGTGGTAAGGAGCCAACCTTATTCACTGGGTGTCGTTTTGGTGGAAGAAGATTTTATGTTCAATCTCACATATTATGGACTTTAATCACTTTTGAAATTTCACTTCTTATAATCACACCACTCTCACTTTATTCATAAGCTTTTTTATTTAATATTTGTTTTCATTTTCACATATGTCATGATTTTTTTAGCGCTGTACCTATAGTTTTTTGTATTTTCGTGGATTGCTTTGGTTTAAGTAATTGGTACTGGCAGCTTGTTTATTCAATATATTTTTCACTATTTTACTTTAGCGCAGTGTTTCTCTCCCTTAGGGGGGATTTTTTTAAGCAAAATTAAACAGTATAGTGCACAACCTCAGGGCCAGGCCCAGCAATGAACAAGCTTAGCACGTTCTAACTTGTGTCCACTGGGGTCAGAAATCCCCCGGGACAAGCGCTGCCCCCGCAGGGGGCCCCCCTGACACTAGGGGGCCCCCCACCCAGATGAGTAAGGGGGGGGGAGCACATCTCCCAGGCCGAGCAGACCCCAAGCCCATCGGTCAAGGCCAACAACAAACCATTCAAATTATACTTTCTAGATAATAAAGTAAGAAAAGGAGTAGGTGGACAGGCAAGAAACGGAGGAAAGTCAAGAAGAAGGTGATAGAATAACTGGGAGAAGGGGGGGGGGGGTGTCTCGGTCCTGCACCCGTAAGACTGACTAGGGATACACTAAGGTGTGATCCTGTTAGGGTCATTAGTAGTGTTGCTCACGAATATTCGCATTGCGAATATTCGTTACGAATATTGCATATTCGAGTATTCGCGAATAAATCGAATATCGCGGTGAATATTCGCTATTGCGAATATTCGTATTTTTTCAAATTTATTTTTAAAACAGATCACATCCTAGTGATCTCCATCGACGTCTAAAAGCATTGCTGGTATGATTAGAGACCCTGGGCCGAGTAGCTGAGGCGATCCTTTTATGTTGCCGAATATTCGCAATGCGAATATTCGTATTACGAATATTCGCGAATACTTTCTCTGCCCTTCTGTGTTTTGTGTATAAAAAAAAAAAAATTGCTTTAGTTTAGTCATATATGTTTGTGTAAGTAGAGTTAGGCCCAGATTCACAGAGCGATTACGCCTGCGCAACTGGTGTTGCGCGTGCGTAAGTCTAAATGTGCGCGTGCGTTTAGATGCGCGCGATTCAGAAAACGATTTACGCCAGAAATCTACTTTTTTTTGTCCGGCGTAATTTCATTAGACAGACGCATCCGTCCGCGTAAAAATGCGCTAGACACACCATTGATTTGCTAGTCAAATATGCTAATGAGGGAGTTGCGGGGATCCACAAAAAAACGCAGTTGCTGCGCAGGCTACGCGATGTGCGCAACAGCAAAATGTCCTGTCTAAAGTTAGAGCACCTAAAAGCTGGTCTAAATTTTGAAAAAAAAAAAAACGTCTACATCTCACAGAAAGCAACACCGTTACTGAGGAGCAGACCACACACACGTGTTGCACTACAATTTGACTGCCAACATGCCAGGGGCATCGTCGCTCATAGCTGCACTAGTGAATTTAGATGACCAAAGAAGGAGGAGGGCACGGAGGATGGCACGGGAGAGGGTATACCGCACACGCATAGACCTGTTTGGCATGAGTGATTCTGAGGTGTATCGCATCTTCAGATTCCCCCCTCATGCCATCCTGGAATTAACCACAACCCTGCAGGAGGACATCACCAGCCCAACACACTGCTCACATGCAGTGCAGCCACTGGTGAAGGTACTGGCAACACTCCATTTCCTTGCCAGTGGCTCTTTTCAGCGTACAAGTGGAGTGGTGGCTGGGATGTCACAATCCTCTATGAGCAGATGTGTGCACCAGGTTGTCCCTGCAATCCTCAGACGCATGGCAAACCAAATCATCAAACCCACCACTGAGGACCTGCGGCTGAAGGCAATGACCGATTTCTACAGAATTGCCAGATTCCCACGCACCATCGGGGCCATTGATTGCACACATGTGGCACTCCAGCCCCCCCATGAGACAGAGCACATGTACCGCAATCGGAAGAATTGGCACTCCATCAACGTACAGGTGATAGTTGATGCCCAAGGCCTCATATGGCACGTCCGTGCCAAACACCCCGGATCCACCCATGACAGCTACATCTACAATCAATGCCACATCCGAATGGAATTCGATCAGAACGTGTATGGGAACACCTGGCTGGTTGGTGAGTGACATGGGAGTCAGGCATGACTATCCCCTCCCGTGATGCACACCTCACAAGTGGCACATGCATGACTAACATTCTCCTGTCTTTTCCCTTCCAGGTGACTCTGCATATGCACTGGGACCCCATCTCATGACTCCTATCCGGAACCCCCAAACCCCAGGGGAGGAAAGATACAATCAAGCACACATCAAAACCCGAGCAGTGGTGGAGCGCACCTTTGGCCTCCTGAAGTCACGTTTCCGATGCCTGGATAAGTCTGGGGGTACACTGTTGTATTCCCCAAACTTTGTGTGCCATATCATCGTTGCATGTTGCATGCTGCACAATCTCACAGTGAGGAAGGGCCTGCAGGTTGAGCTACGTGATGACCTGACCCCCCAACCAGACAATCAACCCCTAACCGAGGATACCCCGTCTTCTGAGGGAAGAGCAGTCAGGAGGCAGCTCATATTGGGCATCTTTGCACGTTAAACACACACATTAATCATGGCACAATGAGAATGCATGCATGCACACCACTATGGTCCCTAGCATACACACCCCACATCCTCATCAAATTGGATTGGCACCAGTCCACCATGCACGACTGGTGAGCAGTAACGCCACGTCAAGGCTCCAATTATGTCACTGTACACAGGGCCGGTGCTAGACTTTTTTGCGCCCTAGGCGAGACCAGCTACTTGCGCCCCCCCACCCCCCCCACCCCCCCCCCCCCAAAAAAATGTTTTTTAAAATAAAACTTGTATACTGCTAAAATATAATTTCTATATCTCTATTAGGTATACAAAGGGCTCAAAAGTCTAGCACCGGCCCTGTCTATACCCCCCTATGATGTTTGTTGACCCTCATTGAACTGCCGTACACAGCAAACATAGTTGCCAACAATTTTTTTTTTTTTTTTAGAGAGAACTGGGTGACAGCAGGGCAGAGAACTCTGGGTGACAGCAGGGCAGAGGACTCTGGGTGACAGCAGGGCAGAGGACTCTGGGTGACAGCAGGGCAGAGGACTCTGGGTGACAGCAGGGCAGAGAACTCTGGGTGACAGCAGGGCAGAGAACTCTGGGTGACAGCAGGGCAGAGGACTCTGGGTGGCGGCAGGGCAGAGGACTGGGTGGCGGCAGGGCAGAGGACTGGGTGGCGGCAGGGCAGAGGACTGGGTGGCAGCAGGGCAGAGGAGAGGACTGGGTGACAGCAGGGCTGAGGACTGGGTGACGGCAGGGCAGAGGAGAGGACTGGGTGACAGCAGGGCAGAGGACTGGGTGACAGCAGGGCTGAGGACTGGGTGACGGCAGGGCAGAGGACTGGGTGGCAGCAGGGCAGAGGACTGGGTGGCAGCAGGGCAGAGGAGAGGACTGGGTGACAGCAGGGCTGAGGACTGGGTGACGGCAGGGCAGAGCAGAGGACTGGGTGACAGCAGGGCAGAGGACTGGGTGACAGCAGGGCTGAGAACTGGGTGACAGCAGGGCAGAGAACTGGGTGACAGCAAGGCAGAGGAGAGGACTGGGTGACAGCAGGGCTGAGGACTGGTTGACAGCAGGGTGGGAGACTGGGTGACAGTAGGGTGGGGGACTGGGTGACAGCAGGGCAGAGGACTGGGTGACAGCAGGGCAGAGGAGAGGACTGGTTGACAGCAGGGCTGAGGACTGGTTGACAGCAGGGTGGGGGACTGGGTGACAGCAGGGTGGGGGACTGGGTGACAGCAGGGTGGGGGACTGGGGGACAGCAGGGTGGGGGACTGGGTGACAGCAGGGTGGGGGACTGGGTGACAGCAGGGCAGAGGAGAGGACTGGGTGACAGCAGGGCAGAGGAGAGGACTGGGTGACAGCAGGGTGGGGGACTGGGTGACAGCAGGGTGGGGGACTGGGTGACAGCAGGGCAGAGGAGAGGACTGGGTGACGGCAGGGCAGAGGAGAGGACTGGGTGACAGCAGGGTGGGGGACTGGGGGACAGCAGGGGGGGGACTGGGTGACAGCAGGGTGGGGGACTGGGGGACAGCAGGGTGGGGACTGGGTGACAGCAGGGCAGAGGAGAGGACTGGGTGACGGCAGGGCAGAGGAGAGGACTGGGTGACAGCAGGGTGGGGGACTGGGGGACAGCAGGGTGGGGGACTGGGTGACAGCAGGGCAGAGGAGAGGACTGGGTGACGGCAGGGCAGAGGAGAGGACTGGGTGACGGCAGGGCAGAGGAGAGGACTGGGTGACGGCAGGGCAGAGGAGAGGACTGGGTGACGGCAGGGCAGAGGAGAGGACTGGGTGACAGCAGGGTGGGGGACTGGGTGACAGCTAGGAGAAATTGAGTTAAAGATTGCTCAGTCAGTAGATACCATCTTGATCTTTGTCAGCTAATAGCACTATTTACTTCTATGTAAAAGTCTAAAGATATAAGTCCTACAGATGACAAAGATCAAGATGATATCTGTGTTTTCCTGTAGCCCTATCCTGACTGAGCAATGTTTACCCAATTTCTCCTAGTCCAGTGGCTTCATTAAAAACAAAACAGCATTTTTAAAACCATTTTTTTTTTACCTGCTGCTCTGCCCAGTGCCCAGAAAGACCTGCGATCATCCCCGAGGCCGCCCACTTTGCTCTCCTTCCCCCAGTGACAGGCGGGATCGTCCCTTGGCTGGCCACACCCACTCACGAGTCCCGACCAGTGACTGTGAAGGAGGCGGCTCAGCTCCTCGGCATCAGAGCCCTGAGCCCATCTAACAACTCTGACGCTGTGGGAGCGGGAGGGGGGGCGCGATCTATCAGTGTACTGCTGCATGTGTGATAGTTTCCTCCCCGCGCCCCTGCACTATCCCCGGCAGCAGACATTCCCTCTCCTCCGGACCGCTCCAGTACAGTGTACACTCATAAAGACACACCGCACAGGGACCGCACCGCACCGCTCCAGAGGTTACATCCAGCGGGGATGAGTAGGTGACTGGCCATGGCTGCGCTCTAGGCGGCAGTGCGCTCTAGGCGGATGCCTAATCCGCCTAGTGGTAGGGCCGGCCCTGACTGTACATTCATACACCATTCACACGGACCTGGGAATCACTTCTCCCTGGTCCTGGGGAACCCTTCTCCACCAAAATTGAGGATGACACCCCTTTTCCAGCAGGAATGTCACCCCCACATTCAAACAGCATGCACAACCCAAAATTTAAAAAAAATGTCAGCAAAAAAATAAATAAAAATGTCAGACAAAAAAAAAAAGAAAAAATAAAGCAAGAAAACAAACGATCAAAAATATATCAATCAAACAAACAGTCTCTCAAACACTTATCAAAAACACTTTCACAAATATACCAACAAGCACTTGATCACACAGAACACTAATCTGACAACTACAAGACACACTGCAACGAACAACAGGAACAAAAGCACTTGGTTAAATGGGAAGGGACACAAAGGGATGTACTTTTGCAATGCAAGTGCGTTTGTGTGTGTCTATTTATGCTGTCTGCGTAGTTCACAACGTTGCCCTAGTCCATTTCCAATTTCACTGATTGCGCCGCTCCCGAGTTGTGAGCATGCGCACAGCGGAGCTGACATGGTCTCGTTCAAGCGCGCATGCGCGAGCCGGCCGGCCCTTCATTTGCATGGGGTCACAGCTCATTTCAATGTAACACGGCCACGTCCCTCCCAATTTGTATTACTCCTCCTTACGCCTCTGGAAAAAAACCTTACGCTTGCGCAATTTCCTGCGCAAAAGCTACGTGAATCGGGGGATTACGCGGCTAGATGGCGCAAGTCTAACGTAACGGCGGTGCGCTACGCCGGACCGATAATGCGCCGATGTACGTGAATCTGGGCCCTAGTGTTTAGTGCATATTAGTTTAGTAATCCAGGAAATGATCTCCGTTTTTGCGTGTTGACGAGAATTTCGCAATCAATTTCGCATTAGCGAAATTTCGCATTCGCATTAGCGAAATTTTGCAAATTTTTTTTTTTTGATAAAATATCACGAATATTCGATATTAACGAATATTTCGCGAATATTCTTTTATATATTCGTGAAATATCGCGAAATCGAATATGGCGTATTCCGCTCAACACTGGTCATTAGTAAGGTACGAAATCCAAGGGTCCCACACTTCATTAAATAATTCCATCTTGTCTTGTGACTACTCTGATAACCTTTCATTTAGCATCAACCAGGTGAGTTTTCGTTTGAACTGGTTAAATGGGAGGGCTGCAGTCTTCCAATTCCTAGCTATTGTTATCCTTGCAGAAATAAATATGAAGGAAATAAGTTGTCTAGTGGATTTCGAGGCATCCGCAACTCCCCCCAGTAATGCTTGTTTTTCCGTTTTCCGTGGATTGATCTGCGTAAGCGAGTAAAGAAAGTTATAGATCCTAATCCAGAACCGTTTAACCTTAGAGCACGTCCACCAAATATGATGGGCAGTGCCCCTCTGGCCACATCCCCTAAAGCACAGGGGGGATGCACCCGATACAAAGGCAGCCAGCCTAGTAGGCACCATATACCATCGGAAAAGAACCTTATAATTTGCCTCTATTATGGAGGTATTGATGAGAGATCGAGATGCCGTTGTGGCAATTGAGTGCCATCGGCTGGTCGGCAAGCAGTTAATGTGCATAACAAAGCCAAGGAAACGTAGAGAAATCTCCAAAAGGCATCAAATTACAGATTACACATTCTTATAATATGTCCAAAAAAGTTAGATTTTATTTCCATTATTTACACTTTCAAAATTACAGAAAACAAAAAAATTGCGTCTGAAAAAGTTTGGGCACCTTGCAGAATTTATAGCATGCACTGCCCCCTTTGCAAAGCTGAGACCTGCCAGTGTCATGGATTGTTCTCAATCATCATCTGTGAAGACCAGGTAATGTCAATCTCAAAGGTTTTAAATGCCCAGACTCATCTGACCTTGCCCCAACAATCAGCACCATGGGTTCTTCTAAGCAGTTGTCTAGAAAACTGAAACTGAAAATAGTTGAAGCTCACAAAGTTGGAGAAGGCTATAAGAAGATAGCAATGTCAATATCCTCTGTTCAGAATGTAATTAAGAAATGGCAGTCATCGGGAACAGTGGAAATTAAAGCAAGATCTGGAAGACCAAGAAAAATATCAGACAGAACAGCTCGCAGGATTGTGAGAAAAGCAATTCAAAACCCAGATCTGGCAGACACTGGAGTTGTGGTACACTATTCCACTATAAAGAGATACTTGTACAAATATGGTCTTCATGGAAGAGTCATCAAAAGAAAACCTCTTCTACGTCCTCACCACAAAAATCAGTGTTTGACCTTTGCAAATGAACATATCGACAAGCCTGATGCATTTTGGAAACAAGTTCTGTGGACCGATGGGGTTAAAATAAAACTTTTTGGGCGGATTGAGCAAAGGTACGTTTGGAGAAGAAAGGGCACAGAATTTTATGAAAAGAACCTCTGTCTGGGTGGACCAATCATGCTTTGGGGTTGTATTGCAGCCAGTGGCACAGGGAACATTTCACGAGTAGTGATGTCGCAAACATAAAATTTTTCCGTTCGCAAGCAGCGAACGCGAATTTCTGCAAAAAAAATCACGAACTTCAATAGACTTCAATAGGCAGGCAAATTTTAAAACCCACAGGGACTCTTTCTGGCCACAATAGTGATGGAAAAGTTGTTTCAAGGGGACTAGCACCTGGACTGTGGCATGCCGGAGGGGGATCCATGGCAAAACTCCCATGGAAAATTACGTAGTTGACGCAGAGTCGGGTTTTAATCCATAAAGTGCATAAATCACCTAACATTCCTAAATTGTTTGGAATAACATGCTTTAAAACATCAAGTATGATGTTGTATCGATCAGGTAGTGTAAGGTTTAGGGTTAGGGTTACAGACAGGGTTAGGGTTAGGGTTACAGATAGGGTAGGGTTACAGACAGGGTTAGGATTAGGGTTACAGACAGGGTTAGGGTTACAGATAGGGTTATAGATAGGGTTACAGACAGGGTTAGGGTTAGAGTTACAGACAGGGTTAGGGTTACAGATAGGGTTACAGACAGGGTTACAGATAGGGTTAGGGTTACAGACCCTAACCTTAACCCTAACCCTATCTGTAACCCTAACCCTTTCTGTAACCCTAACCCTAACCCTGTCTGTAACCCTAACCCTATCTGTAACCCTAACCCTAACTTAGGCCTGAATTTTTTTTAAATGTTATCTACTGTGCCAACAAATATATGAGTGGTGGCACTGGACAAGTGGGCACAGTATACGATGTGAGCCCACACACACGCGCTGGCAGGCAGATTACAGAGGGGAAAAAAAGCAGACTGATGTACTAGCCCTATACAGGCTGTCAGTATATTAGGAAGAACGGATCTAGTCTAGCTTAACTCAATACAGTGTATAAATATATATACAACACCTGGGATGCATATATATCCTCTACACACTGTAACTCTAACCGACTAGCCTGCCTGCTCTATCTAACTCCAAAAAATGATACTCTCTCTCTCTGTCTTTCTCTGTAAACCACGCAAAACAAAGAAAGCTGCGCAAATACAGTGTGACATAAAACATTGCAACGACGGCTATTCTCTAGGGTCTCTGCTCAAAATAATGTCTAATGTTTGGGGGTTCTAAGTAATTTTCAGCAAAAATTACAGATTTTTACTTGTAAACAAGAAATGTCAGAAAAACTGTACCTCCCAACCATCCCTAATTTGCCGAGACTATCCCGGAATTGTATTCATGTCCTGGAGTCCAGGCAAATCAGGACTGAGTCCTGGAAAGACTCTCCCTGCCTGCCTCTGAAACAGACAGTGCACAGTGGAGCAACCCTGAACCGCCCCTCCTCCTGCTGTGATGTTTTCCTGAACACAGAGGAGGAGGCGGGGAGGAGGCACACCACTCTGCCAGAACGGGGCTAATCCGAGGTCTGTATGGATTCTGAGACTTTCAGAGGAGGGAGGCATGGGGAATACCAGCAAATTATGCCTTTACTTTGCAGGTCAGAGAAAAAACCCAAAAAAGGCACCCAGTGATTTACTACGGCTTCAAAGTGATTGTAAAGGATCATTTTTTTTTAATATCAGTCTTGTCATACTTACCTCCACTGTGCAGCTCGTTTTGCATAGAGTGGCCCTGAACATCCACTTCAGGGGTTCCTTCGGTGGCTCTCGCAGCTCCTCTCCACATCAGATAACCCCCTGAGAGAAACGCTCTCCCGAGGGGTTACCCTGTGGGCGCGCTCCCGAGTCATTCATTCGGCATCCATAGCTGCCAAATGTATGACTCGTCCCCCGCCCCCCAGCACCCACGTTATTGTATTTGATTGACAGCAGCAGGAGCCAATAGCTGTGCTGCTATCAATCTATCCAATTAAGAGCCGGGGACCCCGTGGAGAGAGGAATGGCTCGTCCCCACCAGTGAACTTCGGGGCTCAGGTAAGTAAAACAGGGGGCTGGGGGGGGGGGGCGGTCACTGCAAGGTGTTTTTTCACCCTAATGCATAGGATGCATTAAGATGAAAAAACACAAGGGTTTACAACTCCTTTAAGGGTTGGTGAGCTGCAATATATACATTTTTGGGGGGGCTTAGTACCACTTTAATCCAGTTAACCTATTTTAAGGATCTCTCAATGTTTCTAATGATGGTACAGTAATGCATTCATAAAAGGCAATGAACTGGGTTGCAAATGGCATTTGTAGAAATAATTTGGCCTGTGAATGATCCATAACTCAGTAAATCCTGGCAAGCTTATAGTCAACCTTATTACTTATATAATGGGTAGTTTACTAATGTGGTTGCTTTTTTCCTGATTTGCGTTAATTATTTTTATTTTTTTGAAGATGGTTAGTGTAACTCTGTAGACCAATATCCTTCAAAACTCAAAACCTGCAGACCAACATCTTTCCAGCAAGGGGCAGCAGTGGTTGGGATCTCGGATCCTCCTATTCATTTTTTTTTTCTGTTGGAATATTGCATTTCCTCTCTCTGCCATTGTTCATAAGAGCTACTGAACCCGAGCATACTCTCCTCTTCTACCAGGTTTTTCTATATTACCTTTAGCGTCTTAGCTGGTTTGAATTACAGTATCTGTCTTTTAGATCCTTAAATTTAATTTGAAAATATACTTCCACAGTTGAATACAATATTCTACATAAAAGGTTTAGGACAGGCCTACATTATAGAATTTTCTGTAAAACAAAAACATTCCAGTAAGATGCATAAAATATTAAAATGTATACCAATAATTAAAATTTTTTACTTGTTTTAAACATTTATTTTACATTTCTTTAGTTGCTTATTGGTTTCTGGCCTAGGCTATAATGATGGGCATTTTTTTCTTATGTCTGGAGGAGGAGAAGAAGGGCTTTCTCAGCTAAGCACACCCTGACTGCATGCCTGAGCTAAGGGCTGATGGATTCCATGAAGTACTTGCAACATTACCCACTTCCCTACCAGGCCAATTCTGGCACTTTGCTCCTTCATGTAAAAATCATATTTTTTCTCTACAAAATTACTCAGAACCCCCAAACATTATATATACAGCCCTCAAAATTTCTACTCGCCTACTAGCATTTGGCAAGTGGATTTAAGCTGGGGGCGAGTGATGACAAGGCTGCATGACCAATCTCCCTCCAATCTGTGCCTACACTTAGAGTCCCGATGAGATTGGCCGCCGAAGAGGAAAGGTGCATGCTCGGGAAAAGTAGTCTGGTGAGCCGCGCACAGGCAGAGCAGTACACAGGTGCTCTCCTTACAATTCTCATTAAGCCATTGGACCTAACAGTATGACCTATCTGAGCCTCCCCTCCCCCCCGACCAATGTAGCTGGAGAGCAGAGAGCAGGGAGCAGGAAGTAATGAGTGAGGTGGAGGATTGCGAAAATTACCACTCCGGTGCAGCGCTCACTGAAAGTTGCCCTGACATGAGAGTGACAGCCTTCCAGTTTTGGAAGATTTCTTCTCCTTGTGCTCTATGTAAGTGTCCAACAGTTTAGCCTGAGCACCGTGAACAGACTGGTGTCAGTGTGCGCTGTGCTATGCTGTCAATGGCTGTGCAGTTGTGTGGATCTCAGCGCTGGATTGTACTCCCTCCCTCTGTGCTGCAGATCCTCTCCTCACTGCCAGCCTGAATAAAAGGGGAAAGTGGGGACATGCAAACAACATGCAAACATGGAGTCGTACACACAGTCTTCTGATGATGAGATGAATAGGAGAGGGAGAGAGAGAGAGGATGGATGGGAGTTGCAGAGGAGACAGCAAGAGAATGGGGAAGAGACCCAGTTCTAGTGCCCTGTCCCTCTGGTCTTCCCCCAGTGCCCTGTCCCTCTGGTCTGCACCCAGTGCCCTGTCCCTCTGGTCTGCCCCCAGTGCCCTGTCCCTCTGGTCTGCCCCCAGTGCCCTGTCCCTCTGGTCTGCCCCCAGTGCCCTGTCCCTCTGGTCTGCTCCCAGTGCCCTGTCCCTCTGGTCTGCCCCCAGTGCCCTGTCCCTCTGGTCTGCCCCCAGTGCCCTGTCCCTCTGGTCTGCCCCCAGTGCCCTGTCCCATTTTGTTAAAGTTGTTGTTGGTAATATTAAATTACGTAACTTGATTCTGCATAAAACATTTAATTATGTCATTCCATGAAATAATCTACGAGGGCACGTTTAGGGGTGCAATTTGACGCAGGGCAGTGTATGAATTAAGTGGGGCAACTGGTGGCGAGTAACTCTTGAGGCCTGGCTAGTAGCTCAGGGGTTGAAATTTTGAGCCCTGATATATATATATATTTTTTTTAGCAGACACCCTAGGGAATAAAGTGGCGGTCATTGCAACTTTTTATCTCACACAGTATGTAATAATTTTTCAAACAGCATGAATTAAAAAATAACAAAACAGTAAAGTTAGCCCAATTTTTTTGTATAATGTGAAAGATGATGTTACCCGGAGTAAATAGATACCTAACTTGTCACGCTTTAAAATTGCTCACACTCATGGAATGGCGCCAAACTTTGGTACTTAAAAATCTCCATAGTTGACGCTTTATTTATTTTTTACAGGTTACCAGTTTAGAGTTACAGGGGAGGTCTAGTGCTAGAATTGTTTCACGCACTCTAACGCACGCGGCGATACCTCACATGTGTGGTTTGAACACCGTTTGCATATATGAGCAGGACTTACGCGTGTGTTTGTTTCTGAGCGTGAGCTACCGGGGACTAGAGATGTACAGAACTGTTCGCCGGCGAATAGTTCCCGGCGAACATCGCTTGTTCGCATTCGCCACCGCGGGCGAGCATATGCGATGTTCGATCCGCCCCCTATTCGTCATCATTGAGCAAATATTGACCCTCTACCTCCAAGTCAGCAGACACATTCCAGCCAATCAGCAGCATACCCTCCCTCCCTGACCCTCCCACCTCCTGGACAGCATCCATTTTAGATTCATTCGGAAGCTGCAGTCTTAGTGAGAGGAGGGACAGTGTAGCTGCTGCTGATTTAATAGGGAAATCTATAGCTAGGCCAGTGTATTCAGTGTCCACTCCAGTCCTGAAAGACTCATCTGATCTCTGCTGTAAGGACAGCGTCCTGACAGCACCCCAAAAAAAACTTTTTAGGGCTAGTCCACCAGTCTGCTCTTTATTTTTTTCTCTGTTATCTAATGTGTGTTGCGTGGTTTACAGAGAGAGACAGAGAGAGAGAGGTAATTTTTTGGAGTTAGATAGAGCAGGCAGGCAGGCTAGTCAGTTAGAGTTACAGTGTGTAGAGGATATATATGCATCCCAGGTGTTGTATATATATTTATACACTGTATTGAGTTTAGCTAGACTAGATCCGCTCTTCCTAATATACCGACAGCCTGTATAGGGCTAGTACATTAGTCTGCTTTTTTTCCTCTGTAATCTGCCTGCCAGCGGGTGTGTGTCAGGCTCACAGCGTATACTGTGCCCACTTGTCCAGTGCCACCACTTATATATTTGTTGGCACAGTAGATAACATTTAAAAAAAACACAATTTTTCAGGCCTAAGTTAGGGTTACAGATAGGGTTAGGGTTACAGATAGCGTTAGGGTTAGGGTTGCAGACAGGGTTAGGGTCCCTAACCCTGTCTGTAACCCTAACCCTATCTGTAACCATAACCCTGTCTGTAACCCTAACCCTATCTGTAACCCTAATCCTTACACTACCTGATCAATACATCATCATACTTGATGTTTTAAAACAATTCAGGAATGTTAGGTGATTTATGCACTTTATGGATTAAAACCCGACTGTGAAAATAATTCACAGATCTTATGCTTTCAGCCGCGATTTCGGCTTTCTTTACTTCCGAGTACTGGGGCATAATGTCACAACGTCACGTCCGGGCCTCCGACGGTCATAGAGATGACCGGTGACCAGATGGTCACCGGTCATCTCTATGATCCTCATCTGACAACTGCCGATTCATTCTCCGGGCCCCCCAATGGCATGGGAGTGCCCGGAGAAGCCCCTCCCGCCGCTTATAAGAACGATCATTCTTATGGTGTGATCATTCTTATGGTGCGCAGAATCGCTGGCAGAAGAGAAGGATATCTGAATGATGCCTGTAGCTTCAGAAATCATTCAGATATCCCCCCTAAAGTCCTGGACGTCATATGACGTCATACGTTAGGGAAGTAGTTAAAGTGGTTGTAAAGTCAAATGTTTTTTGTTTTTTTTTATCCTAAAGTGAATGTAAAGTCTTGTTTTTTTTTCTATAAAAATAACAAACATGTTTTACTTACCTGCCCTATGCAGTTGGTTTTGCACGGAGCAGCCCGATCCTCCTCTTCTCGTGTCCCTTTTCTGTGCTCCTGGCCCCTACCTACTGTCGAGTTCCCCCACAGCAATCAGACATGGAGCCGTGGCCCGGCCCCACCCCCTCCTTTTCTGATTGGCTAACTGACTTTGATTGACAGCATGCCAATGGCACCACTGCTGTGTCTCAATCAGGAGGGAGAGTCTTGGATAGCCGAGGCACTCGTGGACTTCACTGGACAGAGGTGGGGCTCTGGTAAGTATTAGGGAGGTGGCGTGAAGGGGGCTGCTGCACACAAAAGTCTTTTTATCTTAATGCATAGAATGAAAGTGATCCACAACAAAATAAAATAAAAACATGCTCACTAGCCCAACGACTCCAACGTTGTTTGGAGGGGATTCATTTCACGTTCTAGAAACAATCGATAGTAAAAAAAAACCCTGAATGGTAATTCTACAAGGCAGATTACTGTTCTGGGGAAAGGGATGGGTTCTCTGTTCCTGCAAAGCAGGGATAGAATCTATCACTTCCTTGAGTAAAAGCAGCACATATAGTAAACACAAACACTGGCCAGGCACACATTTAATGCTTAGATCACCCTAGATGTTTAACCCCTTCCCAACCAGTGTCAGTACAGTGACAGTGCATATTTTTAGCACTGATTACTGTATTATAGGATCACTGGTTCCCACAAAGTGTCAAAAGTGTCAGTTAAAATCGGATTGTCTACAGCAACATTGCACTCCCACAATAAGTTGCTGATCGCTGCCAAAACTAGTATAAAAAGAAAATTCCATTAAAATACCATAAATATATCCCATAGTTTGTAGACGTTATAACGTTTAGGAAAACCAATCAATATGGACTGTGATAGTATGGCGTACAGCCAGTCACTATTTGACACTAAATTACACTTTGTGGGAACCAATGACACTAATTCAGTGGTAAAAATATGCACTGTCACTGTACTAATGACACTGGCTGGAAAGGGGTAACATCTAGGGTGTAGACATGAGCAGAACGATATATTTTTTTATGTTTTGATTTGTTGTTTAGTTAAATTTATTTAATTTGTTTTCAGAATTTGATTCAAAAAATTCAACTGAATTATAAAAAATTTACTGCATTAGAAAAAAATAAAAATTAAAAAGAAAATTATCGAAATCGGTATTCAAATTCAAAAAAGCATTCAATTTTTTTTCCATTTAAATGTGGTTGTTGCATGAGGCTACTGATACTGACAGTCTGACAATTCAATTATTAGAATAAAGTAGAAAAATATATAACCATCTTGCCGAAATTCGAATTTAGAATAGAATGAATTTGAATTTGAATAGAAAAGATTAGAATAGAAAATAAGAGAAAATAATACAATCAATACAATAGAATAATAAAATAGAAAGAATATTATGGTTATATTCTTTCTATTTTATCCAATTCTACATTAACTGCTTTTCAATTTTATTATATTCTCTTATATTTTATTCTATTCTTTTCTAGTCTAATCTTTTCTATTCAAATTCATTCTTTTCAAAATTCAAATTTCTGAAGATGGTTTTATTCTTATATATTTTATTTTATTCTATTGTTTTTCTATTCTATTATTTTCTATTATTTTGGATTCCATTGTTTTGAATTCTATTCTAATCTATTCTATTCTATTCAAATACAAATGTATTTTATTTGAATTTAGGAAGACGATCATATTCTATTTTTTTTTACTCTTATTCTATTCTATTCTTTACTATTCTTTCATTTTTATTCTATTGCTTTATTATTTTTATATTCCATTTCAATGTATTATTTTTTAGAAAATCAATTTCCAATATGTTTAAATTTGATTTTAATTTTAATTTGTTTTCGAATTCCAATCCAATTTCGTCTGAATATGGTTTGTTTTTTCGGATTCGTTTAGATTCGTTACCATTGTAATTCGGATACTGGGTAACAAACAAAAAAAAACTAGCACATTCCCACTGACAGGACAGAGCTTTGTATTGTTTACATTGATAGAGCTCTGTCTTGTCTTCCATTGGCACCTGTTGATTGGCTTGTGCTGTGCCAAATCACAGAAGAGCCGGTGCGCCCCCCTACCTGGAAATGCAGAATCATGTGTATATATATATATATATACCGTATTTATCGGCGTATAACGTGCACTTTTTTCCCCTTAAAATCAGGGGAAAATTGTGGCTGCGCGATATATGCCGATACTACGGTTCCCGCTGCTGTTCCCAGGCGCCCGCTGAAATAGACCGAGCCGAGCCAAGTGTACTGCGCACTCGGCTAGGCTCGGCCATGCTCGGCTCTGCCCGCAGCCACACGAGAGGAGACGAGAGAAGCCGAGAGGAGCCGAACACACCGGAAATCCTGCTCTGCACGGCGCCAAACTCGAACAAACAACGCTGCAACTCTCGGAAGACGGACGCGACGGACACCGACAAGGCTGGACGGACCGGCAGACGGACGCGACGGACACCGACAAGGCTGGTCGGACCCCGCGCGAAGCTGCAGACAGACGCCGGACAAGGCCGCCGATGGACGTGGACAGCAGACGGACACCGACATGGCTGAGCATCCAAAATGTAAGTTTTTTCCTAAGCTTCCCTTCTAAGTTTGAGATGCACGTTATACGCCGGCGTGCGGTATACCCCGATAAATACGGTATATACAGTACAGACCAAAAGTTTGGACACACCTTCTCATTCAAAGAGTTTTCTTTATTTTCATGACTATGAAAATTGTAGAGTCACACTGAAGGCATCAAAACTATGAATTAACACATGTGGAATTATATACATAACAAAAAAGTGTGAAACAACTGAAAATATGTCATATTCTAGGTTCTTCAAAGTAGCCACCTTTTGCTTTGATTACTGCTTTGCACACTCTTGGCATTCTCTTAATGAGCTTCAAGAGGTCGTCACCTGAAATGGTCTTCCAACAGTCTTGGAGGAGTTCCCAGAGATGCTTAGCACTTGTTGGCCCTTTTGCCTTCACTCTGCGGTCCAGCTCACCCCAAACCATCTCGATTGGGTTCAGGTCCGGTGACTGTGGAGGCCAGGTCATCTGGTGCAGCACCCCATCACTCTCCTTCTTGGTCAAATAGCCCTTACACAGCCTGGAGGTGTATTTGGGGTCATTGTCCTGAAAAATAAATTATGGTCCAACTAAACGCAGACCGGATGGAATAGCATGCCGCTGTAAGATGCTGTGGTAGCCATGCTGGTTCAGTGTGCCTTCAATTTTGAATAAATCCCCAACAGTGTCACCAGCAAAGCACCCCCACACCATCACACCTCCTCCTCCATGCTTCACGGTGGGAACCAGGCATGTAGAGTCCATCCGTTCACCTTTTCTGCGTCGCACAAAGACACGGTGGTTGGAACCAAAGATCTCAAATTTGGACTCATCAGACCAAAGCACAGATTTCCACTGGTCTAATGTCCATTCCTTGTGTTCTATAGCCCAAACAAGTCTCTTCTGCTTGTTGCCTTTCTTTATCAGTGGTTTCCTAGCAGATATTCTACCATGAAGGCCGCCTGATTCACACAGTCTCCTCTTACCAGTTGTTCTAGAGATGTGTCTTCTGCAAAAGGTGGCTACTTTGAAGAACCTAGAATATGACATATTTTCAGTTGTTTCACACTTTTTTGTTATGTATATAATTCCACATGTGTTAATTCATAGTTTTGATGTCTTCAGTGTGACTCTACAATTTTCATAGTCATGAAAATAAAGAAAACTCTTGGAATGAGAAGGTGTGTCCAAACATTTGGTCTGTACTGTACATACATTTTCACAGAACGGCCGCCCTTTAGCAGTAAAGCTACATGGGCTGGTAAGCAAAAAAAATAAAAAAATCCCCAAATTACACAGCAGACCCTTGGAGGGTTTTGTGTACTTTAAAAAAAACAAAACAAAAAAACATAGAAGCTTTTAAACACAGCTGTCAAAGTCATTTACCTGATGTTTCGAAACTGTTTCCCTTTGTAGATGTCATGCTGAGGTACTTTCTGTACATCACAGAGACACCCCAGGCAATGCTATTTAAAGGAATTGAACATTTTTTATGTTTCACGTTAAGAATTAAAACAAATGACTGCTCCTGGCTGAATAGATTTCTAAAAAAAAATAGTTTTGCATTGGTACGTGTTACGGGGGGCAGTGACCACCCCACATGCTATTTTTTTTAACACCCTTTGCCTATTAGACAAAAAAAATTGCATTTTTAATTTTGACAGATTTGACGTTGATTGATTGCAATGCAAAGGAGGGTTTTGGAACGTGAAATGAGGCACGTGGCAACCGCTGGATGAGTTTATAAACTTGATAACATATTTATTCAGCAAGTACACATGTCAAAGCATATAACAATTTGTACATATAAAACGATTGAATCTATATACAAACCATTGACACATTACAATTCATCTATATACATGCATATCACTTTGCAATGTAAAAAAATGTGATCCAATGTTGCTTCATATTGTAGGATCATCAAGAAAAGCAAAAGTTACATGAAAAAAATCTAAGAATAAAAAATGCATCGCATCTTGAAAACATATATACATCTAAAAGAGCTTGTCGTGTTTCGTGGATTCGTATCAGATGCATAAAATTAATATATTGGCTCAGAGTCCAAACACGCGGTACTGCAAGCTGAGGGCTGGCAGGAGTATCCGGCCCAGGAGCTGTGGTGATAGAGACCCATGTGAAAACCGGGTGCACACTGTCAGAAACCATGAATCAGCTTGACACAGAAGTACAGTTAAATCACACTTGTTTAATAATAATAATAAAAAGATAAACACAGTAAACATAGTAAAAACATAGCCAGAGTTAAGGAACCAGATCAGATAGTCAGCCAAAGCAAGCATCAGGGAGCCAGAGAAGAACATGTAGAACAGCAAGCGGGATCAGGAGCCAGCAGCAGAGAGGTGTAATGGTTAGCACTTTCACCTAGCAGCAAAATGGTCGCTGGTTCAAATCCAGACCACAACACCATCTGCCTGGAGTTTGCATGTTCTCCCTGTGTCTGTGTGGGTTTCCTCTGGGTACTCCAATTTCGTCCCACACCCCAAAGACATGCCTGATATGTTAATTGGAACCTGTCCAAATTGGCCCAGTATATATGTGTGTACGACTGTGTGTCCCAAGCATGTCGAGATCCTACAGGGTAAATGACCGCACCAGCCAGGAAGACACTGGCTGCAAAAAGCGCCTCGAGGCGATTCAGTTTGCATGTGTAGCACTATACAAGTCACTCATTAATTGAAGGGATGTCAGCCAAGTAAGACTTTAGCAGGAGAAAGTCTCTGTGATGTTGACCAAGGCGAAGGCAGAGATCAACTGAGCTGGATGGCGTAGGCAGGACTGACGAGCAGGATCATCAACGGGTGAGTCACTATGGAGAGATAGGAGCTGGCAATTAGCCGACAGCTGAGTGGCCAGCTCAGAGATGGAAGGGCTGAGCCCAGCCCTGACACACACGCTGTTGCCCCAGGAGGATGGGAGTCTCCATGCTAGAATCATTGGTAGTGCACAGCAATAGGTGTCTTGTGTTCTCACATAAGAGCATGGTCCAAGTGTGGTGTGTGATGAGCCCAGGATAAGCAGCTAGCAGGATTGTTTAATCCAAATAGAGACATTATATACATCCTGAGTGGCCCAGGGTCCCACTCCCAGCGTCACGCTGGCGTCATGGGAAAGGAGAGGTGTCCTAGCCGGAGCGGCATCCACTGTCCGCAATTGGTCGCCAACAACCCTGCTTCAACCAAACCCAGGCTAGCTTTTTACTAATCAGTGGAGTCCAACCTATCATCTAATTTTCTCCTAGGATTTATCTAGTTCTCATTGAGAACGTCTTGAGGATAACATAAGCAACCACGTGAATTGTCATAAGATACTGCAGGGAAATTGCATGTTTTGGATTCCAATCTTATTTCTGTTGTTTTTCAAAGCTTGAAGACACCGATTTGTCAAAGTTGTCACAAAACAATCGTATTGAAGTGTTTTAAAGGTCAAGGAAAATAGAATGGCATTTTAAACTAAAGAGAATGAGTCAAAGCCTCAGGGGTCAAATTCTATAGCGTAGAACCCTATTCTCTTTGCCGATTGGCTAAATCTGAAGGAACCAAGGAACCATTGTTCTCAGATTCTAATAATCATACAGAAAGATGCACTGTACCAAATACCAATAGTTGAGGATCTGGAAAGGTGGGGCAACATGCATTGTAATGGAACTCTGTAGGCATCATCTTGAAGTGCTTTAGCACCTAAGGCAAATATGTCATATTCAAATATGTCTCACTCCTCCGACACCTGGAGTCTGATTGGGTGCTTCAGCAGCTACCCTTTCTTTCCGTTCTTTAAAGAAAGATCAATGACATTCTCAATAGACACACAACATTTATTAACCTTTTAGGTTTATTATAATGGTATTACTTATTTTTTTTTATGTAGCGGTACCCCTGTAGGGGCTGCTAAGTGATGTGGCCCACCTGGCTTGCAGACTATTTATTTTCCTTGATCCTGCACAACAGCTAATCTCCCAGGAGCACTTAGCACATGTTTAGGCCTGATACTGGCTCAGCCAGGCCTTAGCAATTGACTTTTGAAGGCAGGGACCACAGCCCCTATGGTGTAGCAGAAAGTAGAAAGTCTTTTGTGCTAGCTCTCCTATAGGTAAACTACTACTCCCAGTCAGTCTTCTTCAGGCCCTGCCAGCCCTCCTGGCTGCAGCTGCCCGACTTCACTGCCAATGACATTGCAGACCACACTACTGGCTTTACACCCATCTCTGACTGCAATTTCGTCCTCTCAGGCACACCCCCCAGTCCTCCGGACTGCACATGTCACTCACCAGCCCTCCTGGCTGCGACCGGTGGTTCCCTCCTGAAGACTTGCCTGGCAGTACTAGCTCCTACTATCCTCTCTTGCTCCTGTTGTGCCTCCTGTTCAGAGCCTCCACAATTTCCTGGAGGGCTCCGTTCTGCACCCGAGCCCCAGGCCAAAGGTCACCCTCCCCCCAGACTGGGGAGCTCCCTCTAAGGCTCAGACAACTCCTCCCCAGCTGGGCTGACCCTAGGTATTTAAGGAGGCCTGACCCAGCCAATCCAGGTTGGGGATTGGTCAGGGCTCCTTAGAACACCCCATGCAGCTCCACCTCTTCTCTCCTCCTCTCCTTCTAGAATCCTCTAGAAGAAAGAGGAAGGTCTCAGTGACGCTGCCTGTGAGTCACCAGGGATCCAGACTTGTAGTCTGGGGGAACCCCAATCAATGGCATTCCCCGTCCAGCTCACCTGGAGGCACACCCCCCTCTAACACCAGCTCCTTCTGGACTAGGCCGGCTAATGACAAGAGAAGCTGGCATTTCAGGGACGTTATCTGGTTCCTGCTGGCCAGTACTCACAGTTTCCAGGTCCCTGGAAAAGCCACAGGTCAAAACAGACTCCTCTTCCCGATGTCCTCTTTCTTCACAGGGGAGTCGCTAGGCTGACTCTACTCCGCCTTTAAGGGATAATTTCAGGCCAACTCCGGCCTTCTGGGACTTCCTTGACTGTAGTCCTGAGTGCCAGTCAACATTGTATTACTGTGAGCGGTTCGCCAAAATGACCGCACCAGCCCAGGCAGTGACCACCGCGGTCGGGATCCGGAATTCTGGGCATAGCAGGCACAACCGCTCTGTCCCTTCAATCACTCTGAGGGCGAATTCCCCCACGATACTTCAGCCGGACACCGGTGTCCACCAGTGCCCGCACCTGCTGTTCAGGCAAATAAGTCAGGGTTGGGAGTAGACGTCCACCCTCCGCCATCTTGCTCTGCTGCCTCGTGAAACACTGTGTCTCCTTGAGGGTGTGGCACTGTCCCCTCGCTTCCAAACAGGCTGGCGTCTGTGACACTGATAGGCAGGCCCCTCCCTTGTGTTTTGGACCCCTGGGTGCCACACTCTGCTGCTTTTTTACATTGTATTCTGGGGCACGCAGGAGCTACGTTCTGCTTCTCTTCTGTATTGTGTTTTGTGGCCCAACAATGTGGGGCTCAATCCACACGATGCCTGTGAGTCACCAGCTGCTAACTTTGAGCCACTCCTAGCCCACACAAACCAAAACAAACAGGCCTAGCTTCCAGCCAGGCCTGTCTAAATTTAACTACTGTCACATTAAAAAAAACACAATCTAGCACCTACCTATTAAGAGGGTGCTATATTTAATTACAGTGTAGGAAATCAATAATCTTGCAATTTTTTGCCATGTGTAATAATAAATTCAGTATCTTTGGTAGTATCCTTCACATACCATTTATTTTCTTGAGTACATTTTCATTTATTTTAGTAAATAATGAAACAAAGTAAAAAAATAGGATATGCTTGTTGACAGGTGCAGTCTTTTTTCTCCACTGCAGGTGGCAGCGGCAATGCAAACTGGAAAGGAAGCTGAGGGGAACCTAGCTTATCAATGGTTTCCACACTCACAGGGAGGCAGATATCCGATTGGATGCTGGTACCCCATGTGACTTTGGTGGCCATCTTGGGTCAGGCAGAATCTATTTAAAACCCTGGCTTTGGTGCGCATTTTGTGTAGTGGCAGTGTAGGAAAAGTATACCTGTCTGACAGGGAAAGGTTACAGAGGAGTAAAGAAAGTGCAAGGACACGCTATCCTTCCTGGAAGACTCCCCATTTTAGTACAGACCACCCAGGCCACATTGTGACAGATGATGTGACAGTCTTCAATCTACTGCCTTATCGCTGTTGCAACTCGTGAGTGCTTCCTGTAGGGTTGCCTTCACACTGGGCCTGTTGTGTGTGTATATAATAATATATTCCTGTTGTTGAACTTGGGCTCTGTGTGTTTTGTGCCCGCCTCATCACGCTGCACCTACCCACATGCTTGCACATGGTTGGAAAAGTGACATCAACACAAGTACACAATATTTACTAAGTTAACCACTTCAATACCAGGCACTTACGCGACAATTGCGCGGTCATGCTACACTGTACCCAAACAGAATTTTTGTAATTTTGTTCCCACAAATAGAGCTTTCTTTTGGTGGTATTTGATTGCCTCTGGGGTTTTTATTTTTTGCTATACAAATAAAAAAAAAAAATTTTTTTCTGTTATAAAATTTTGTAAATAAGTAAGTTTTCTCCTTCACTGATGGGCACTAATAAGGTGGCACTGACGGGCACTGATAAGGCATCACCGATGAGGCGGCGCCATTGAGGTGGCACTGACAGAGGGCACTGATATGTGGAACTGATGGGCACTGTTGGGTGGCACTGATATGCAGCACTGATAGGCATTGATAGGCGGCACTGATGGGCACTCATGGGTGGCACTGGTGGGCACTGATAGGCGACACTGATGGTCACTGAAAGGCTGCAATGGTGGGTACTTATGGGTAGCATTGATAGGCGGCACTGATAGGTGGCACTGACATGCGGCACTGATGTTCAGCACTGATGGGTATCCCTGGTGGCACTGGCACTGCCACTGGCAGGGATTTTGAATGGGCACTGGTTGGCAGCTGCCTGGGCATTGATTGGCAGCTTCCTTGGCACCGATTGCCATTCCCTGGTGGTCTAGGGGGCATACCTGGTGGTCCAGAGTGGATGCCCATCCCTGGTGGTCCTGGGCGGCATTCTGGTGGTCCTATGCAGTGATCCGAGGGGGGCCTGTGCTGATAAACTATCAGCACAAACCCCCCCTGTCAGGAGAGCAGCCGATCGGCTCTCCTCTACTCGCGTCTATCAGACGCGAGTGAGGAAAAGCCAATCAGCAGCTTTTCCTGTTTACATTGTGATCAGCTGTGATTGGACACGGCTGATTATGTGGTAAAGAGCCTCCGCTTGAGATCAGTGTAGCGGTGTGTCAGACTGACACACTGCATCACCGATCACTGCGATGTGCGCCCCCCGGGCGCGTGGCGGCTGTTATCCTGCAGGACGTCAATAGACGTTCAGTCAGGATAACGAAACCACTTCCTAGAAGTCAATTTACTATTGACCGGGCGGGAAGTGGTTAAAGAGGATCCCTCCAACAAGAAAGTGGCAATGATATGTAATATGTAATACATTGCACATACACAAGTACAAACAGCCTTTCTTGCTTGTGTTCTCTTTTCAAGCTGCCTCTGTGTAGTCAGTGTCCCGACCCTCGACCGACCATTTTGAAAATGTATGTCACCCTGCGCGTACGAAATATTGAGTGTATGATGCCATGCGTTTCATCTCACACATGTGATGTACATTACACTCATCTGTTTAAAAAAGAAAAAATATATATCTATATTTATGTACATATAATTTTTGATTTCTTGGCCATTTTTCAGAGAATATGAATGATGGTTAGTGTTTGGCTGAAGCCATGTATTATCAATCAACTGTGTTTACTCTTTTTAGATCATAATGACAACAGAAACTACCCAAACGACCCTGTTCAAAAGTTTACACGCCCCAGTTCTTAATACTTTGTATTGCCCCCTTTAACATCAATGACAACTTGAAGTCTAATGTATGGTATGATTTTGGAAAAGGTTTTTATGATATTTTGGTGTGATTTACAGCCGACTTGGCCCCATATAATATGCAAAAATGCAGCCAAGTTGTATTGAAGTCGCACTACCCATTTGCACTGAAAATCGTGGCGATATTGCATCGCAGTAGTGTGAACCAAGCCTAAAACTTGGAACAGGGCCCATATCATATTATATATCATATTATATGGTAACTCATAAAGTATGAGATGGATACAACTACCTTGATGAGAAGGAAGCAATATACCAGAAGATTCAAATATCGCATTTAGTCTAAATCTAATGGAATCACCAAGGATCATATTAGTGTATTCAAGCCAAAACCATTTAAAAGACCCATCAAATTTATGTTTTTATTTTAGGAATCAAAAAGTCCTCACCATAGCCTGTATGGTTATATCCCAAACCCTACTCCAAAGAAGCCAGCGCACTGTACCGATGTTGGCCAAAAGCCTAAAAAACAGCTGTATGCATTTTGAAATAAAGAGTTGTGAGCAGGCCCAGACTGGTCATAGGACACACCGAACCTTTACCCAGTGGGCCGAGGCTACCAGGCCACATGTCCCAGGGCCGAAACCAGGGACATCTTTAATGCAGGGTTATGTGCCTCGGGAGTTGGTCTCTGGGAAGATGGCGGAGGCAGCAGGTTCTCTCATCAGTCGGAAGGTCAGTATGGTGTAAGTTCCGGTGCTGAGGTCAGTGCAGAGACTCTGGAGGGAAGTGGAGCTTCTCCTTTAGCTGATTCACACCAAGGAGAGCCCTTTAATAATACCAAATATCAGAATCAACAGCACTACTCCTACACCATATTTACCTTTATGGATTATGACGTAGACCTCTCCAAGTACAGCCTCTCTCAGCCTTCATCTGGGAGAACCTCCCCTTGCCACTGAGTGGGTCTTCTTCAGGGAGACACGTCTGCTGACACGGAGACCACCATCATCATGGGGGCCTCCCGACACTGAAACCACCACCGATGAAACTGCAACTGTGCAATAAAAATAAATCCTCTGTATATATATATATATATATATATATATATATATATATAAAAGAAAAAATGCAGGATGATGTGCTGTGTTGGTATGCTGTAATAGCTGAGTAGTGAGGCCCAGAGGTGCTGGAGCGGTGAGCAGTGGGGCAGGAGCAGTGAAACAGTGAGGCCAGATTGGACTGGAGCAGGAGGAGAGCAGGGATCAGCAGTGGGTGTTCAGTGGACATCTTAGCTGTTACTTTGAGTGCTGGAGGAGAGTGAGGATCGTGGCTGGTGAAGAGGAGATTTCAGCTGGAAGAGAGGCAATCATGGCTGGAGGAGAGGTGAGATCAAAGCTGCAGGAGAGTGAGTGGCAGAGCTTTTTTTCTCAGAAAATAGGTGCAGGAACTCAACCACGACCCGTTCAGATTTCACAAACAGTAGAAGGGTCTTAAAGGGGCATTAAATACCAGAATTGCATTACATACAGTGTGCAGAGTTCAGGGGGTTACAAAGCAGTCACCTGTAAACACAGAAACCAGACTTCTGTGTTCACAAGTGATTGTGGTGAGCGGGCACCAAAGGTGGTGGAACTGAGTTCCACCAAGTTCCCCCAGAAAAAAAGCCCTGGTGAGTGGGGATTGCAGTCGGAGCCTGGTGGACATCTCTCTATTGCATTTGCATAGATGAGATGGTGGAGAAGGCAGCACCTCCAGAGGTGAGTGCAGCGGGGAATTGGGAGGATGCAGCAGACAGCTGTAGGGGTCCCACCAGTGCAGAGGAAGCAGTTACCATCGCCACTGTGGGAGTTTGTTGGAGATCATGTTCCCCTGTGCCTTTAAGTTATGTAGCAGAGATGTCAGGCCTGAACTAGCACCGGGATGTTGATGTGGAGAGCTAAATTGCATGGTGAGGGGGTGGACACTGATATGCTGCACTAATGGGCACTGATGGTCAGCACTGATAATCAGGACACTGATGATCAAAGCCCTGATTATCTGTATAAATGTCCCTTGTTACACTTGCCAGTTACCGACTCTCCTTTCCTGATGCTGTGACAGGGCGTGAGAAAAGGAATGCTGATAACCCGCAAGTTTGCTTACATGTGAAAAAAATGGGCTGCTCAGTCTAATATGCCCGGGCCTATGTTTTGTCTCAGTCCAGGCCTGGTTCGCTTATGATGTAGAGCAGGGATATGCAATTAGCGGACCTCCAGATGTTACAGAACTACAATTCCCATGAGGCATAGCAAGAGTCTGACAGCCACAAGCATAACACTCAGAGGCAGAGACATGATGGGACTTGTAGTTTTGCAACAGCTGGAGGTCCGCTCATTGCATATGCCTGATGTAGAGCTTCAAGGACGTGCCAGCTTGCATTGTAAGGGCTTTTTGCCCACTTTTTTTCATACACAAAAGTTCCTTCATAAGGATTTTCCCATGTAGGGGTTTTCAGTATCACAATGAACAACACATTCCTTTTATGAAGAGGTAAGTAAAACCCTGGACAGAGGCGTGGCAGTGGACGTCTTATACTTGGATTTTGCAAAAGCGTTCGATACAGTTCCCCACACACGGCTCATGTGTAAGGTAAGGTCTACAGGATTAGATATATCAGTTTGTAAATGGATAGAAAACTGGCTGAAAGACAGAATTCAGAGAGTTGTGGTTAATGATTCTTACTCTGAATGGTCCAAGGTTACCAGCGGTGTACCCCAAGGTTCAGTGTTGGGTCCCTTACTTTTCAATATATTTATAAATGATATTGGGTCTGAGATCAAAAGTAACATTTCTGTTTTTGCAGATGACACCAAGCTATGCAGTGGAATAACGTCCTTACAGGATGTCTCCAATTTACAAGCCGACCTCAATGCTCTGTCTAATTGGGCGACTAAGTGGCAGATGAGGTTTAATGTTGATAAATGTAAAGTTATGCACTTAGGGGCTAAGAATATGCATGCATCATACATGCTACGGGGAGTACAACTGGGGGGATCTGTAGTGGAGAAGGATCTGGGTGTTTTAGTTGATCATAAGCTCAATAATGGCATGCAATGCCAAGCTGCGGTTTCCAAAGCGAGCAAAGTCCTTTCTTGTATTAAGAGAGGTATGGACTCCAGAGATAGAGATATCATTTTGCCCCTGTACAAATCATTAGTAAGACCTCATCTGAAATATGCAGTCCAGTTTTGGGCACCAGTTCTCAAAAAGGATATCGGAGAACTGGAGAAAGTGCAGAGAAGGGCAACCAAACTGATAAGAGGCATGGAGGAGCTCAGCTATGAGGAAAGAATTTATTCACTCTTGAGAAGAGGAGAATAAGGGGGGATATGATCAACATGTACAAATACATAAGAGGTCCATATAGTGAACTTGGTGTTGAGTTATTCACTTTAAGGTCAACACTGAGGACAAGGGGGCACTCTTTACGTCTGGAGGAAAAGAGATTTCACCTCCAAATACGGAAAGGTTTCTTCACAGTAAGAGCTGTGAAAATGTGGAACAGACTCCCTCCAGAGGTGGTTCTGGCCAGCTCAGTAGATTGCTTTAAGAGAGGCCTGGATTCTTTCCTAAATGCACATAATATAACTGAGTACTAAGTTTTGTAGGTAAAGTTGATCCGGGGTAAATCCGATTGCCTTTCGGGGGATCAGGAAGGAATTTTTTCCCCTCCGGTAGCAAATTGGATCATCGCTCTGCTGGGGTTTTTTGCCTTCCTCTGGATCAACTGTGGGTATGGAGTTGGGTGTATGGGAGGATGTACTGTGTTTTTACTTTGTTTTATTTTTATTTATTTTTATGGTTGAACTGGATGGACTTGTGTCTTTTTTCAACCTGACTAACTATGTAACTATGTAACTATGTAACATCAATTCAGCCTTCTGGCTGTTTTTAGTTTGCATACAGACGATCGGAATTTCCGACCAAAGGCTCACATAGAACATTTGTTGTCGGAAATTCCGATTGTGTGTACGCTGCATTATTTTTACCCAAAGCTCAAAAAATTCCCCAGGCTCCAGGATTAGGCCCCTTTCAGACGAACGGCTCTTTTGCCACAGCTAAAAGCATGTTTATGTTTTGCTAGAATTCAAGACTCCAGGCACAGCGATTATCTGCATTTGTACAGTGCTTTTAGCTGCGGTTGCATTTAGCTGTGGCACGATATTGAACGGGGATCCAACTTGGATCCCTGCCAATACCAAGCACTGAGTTTGGTATGAATCTTGAGGGGGAACTCCACGCCAAATTTCAAATAAAAAAACGGCATGGGTTCCCCCTACAGGAGCATACCAGGCCCTTGGATCTGCTATGGATTTTAAGGAGACACCCCGTACGCTGAAAAAACGGCGTGGGGTTCCCCCCCAAATCTATACCAGGCCCGTATCCGAGCAGCAGCCCGGCCAGTCAGGAAAGAGCGCCCCTCCTTAACCGCGCCAGGCCGCATGCCCTCAACATTGGGGGGGGGGGTAGGTGCTTTGGGTCAGGGGGGCACCCTGTGGCCCCACCCCACCCCAAAGCACCTGTACCCATTTTGATGAGGACAGGGCCTCTTTCCGACAATTCTGGCCATTGGTTGTCGGGGTCTGCAGGAGGGGAGCTTATCGGAATCCGGGAGTCTCCTTTAAGAAGGGGGCCCCCAAATGCCGGCCACCCACCCTAGGTGAATTAATATGGGGTACATCGTACCCCTACCCATTCACCTGGCGGAAAAAAATATGTAAAGTTTTTAAAGTCTTCTTTAGCTGTTTTACGAGGGGGGCCTGCTTCTTCGATGCCTTCTGCGGGGGGGATGTGATGATTTTCACCGCCGTCTGGTCCTCTTCCGCCGGGGGGAGGGGGGCGCCCGGAGCATGATGGGACTGTGACATCATAAGAGGCCTATATAAATCGGTGCGAGCCGCGCACACAGCATTACAGCGTGAGGAAGCGACGTGTCAACATCAAAGAAGAGAAGAGAAGAAGGCAGAAGGCGACAGAAGCCCGGGCACCCCTCCGCCAAAGACGTCGAAGAAGCCCAGGAGGGGGGCCGCTGTAAAAGAGCTAAATAAGAAAGTGCCCCCCTGGCGGAAGAGAACCAGAGGGCGGCGAAGACTGGCACACCCCCCCCCCCCCGATGATGTCGAAGAAGCCCGGGAGGGGGCCAGCTGTAAAAGAGCTAAAGAAGAAAGCGCCCCCCCCCCCCTGGCGGAAGAGAACCAGACGGCGGTGAAGACTGGCACCGCCCCGCAGAAGACATCGAAGAAGCAGGCCCCCCCTCGTAAAAGAGCCCCAGAGCTGACTAATAAATTACTTTAAAAACCCTGTGTAGTGTGTTTTTTTTCCGCCAGGTGAATGGGTACGATGGGATACCCCATATTCATTCACCTAGGGTGGGGGGCCGGCATCTGGGGACCCCCTTCTTAAAGGAGGCTCCCGGATTCCGATAAGCTCCCCTCCCGCAGACCCCGACAACTAACGGCCAGGGTTGTCGGGAAGAGGCCCTGTCCTCATCAACATGGGTAGAGGTGCTTTGGGGTGGGGGGGCCACAGAAAGCCCCCCTGCCCTAAAACACCTACCCCCCATGTTGAGGGCATGTGGCCTGACACGCTTGCTCGTCCCCACCCCTTTCCTGACCGGCCGGGCTGCTTCTCCGATACGGATCTGGTATGGATTTTGGGGGGAACCCAAAATCCATAGCAGATCCAAGGGCCTGGTATGCTAATGTAGGGGGAACCCATGCTGTTTTTTTTTAAATTTGGCGTGGATTTCCCCCTTAAGATTCATACCAAACGTAGCTGACACAGTGCACTGCGATTACCTGCGGTTATGTGGTGATAGCTGCGGAATTTCGCAGCTGGACGCATCCAGTTCTATTTTTTCTATCTGCACAAAACCACGGGGAACAAAACCGCAGGTAACCGTAGTGTGTGAATGATGTCATAGGAAAATATTGTGTACTTCTACCTGCCGTAAAATCCGCAGCTAAAAGCACCATTCTATCCGTCCGTGTGAAAGGGGCCTTAAGACCAGAATTTACTAAGCTCTGAGCCTATTTTCTCCCTAGCAGGCACAAACCCTGAAGCCCCTTACACTGTGTAGGTAAGAAACCTAGGTGACACATAAATTCCACCCACAACCTTGCAAGCCAGTGCGTCACGTGTATATATTAGGCTTTGTTTGCACTATAGGGTATGAAAGAAATGTTAGCACACAAAGGAACGATTTATAGTTCCTTTCATTGTCCAAAAAAAAAAAAAAAAACGAATTTTCTTTCTTTCTTCTTTTTTTTTTGTTTGAATATGTAATGGAATGCCATTAATGGCTTTACTGTGCTATGAACTAAGTATGTTGAAGAGCTTTTTGATTCCTTTAGTCCCTTCTCACCATAACCTGCATGATTACTCTTTTTGAAAGGTATTGAGCGTGTTCCTTATTGTGCTCCTAATCTCTATGTAACAAATTTATGCTGAAGTCACAGTTCAGTCATTTCCTCTTGCTCTAGGCTGACCAGAATCTACACATTTGCAAAGTCCTGCATTTAGTAGCTGCAAACGGCTTTCAAAGTGGACCTGAAATTAAAAAAGCAAAGATTTTTTATGTTATATGTGTAGCGCTACTCCTGTAGGAGCAGCAAGAAATTCTGTCCAGGTCTTCCTAACTTCAGCCCCGCAGCCAGGCACACAACAGGCTTATTCACTCTTTCTCCAAAGACCAGTGTAGCGGCCTGCTACTTTCTAGCCGGCGCTGCTTTAAATTTAGAGGGTAGTCTGAGAGTTAGTTGACTGTTATTTTTCAATAAATTTGGGCCTCTGTTCCAGCCATGGCTGTATTGTGAGTGACCACTATTGGTGTTTTCGATGCCTATTGCCGCCCCAGGCCAAGGGTGGCAGCAGTTAGGTCAGGGTGTTTTGGGTTTCCCCCTTCAGCAGCCAATCAGAGGGAGTTGATCGTCCCGCTGTGCATGCTGGGGAGGAGTACTTAAGGTAAGGTGTCCAGATTTTTAAAATGAAATCCGGGGACATATTTTTTCTTTACTAGTAATGGCAACAATCAGCCACTCTCTGCCCATCGCCGTCCACCTCACAGCCTCTCAAGTCTTACTCTTTGGGCCCCGGCTACTACTGGATGGGGAGCAGAGGAAGATCACTCCGCCAGGGAAGGCAAGGAGATAAGCAGGCAGGCGGGTGGCCAGGATTCGAGCCAAGGCAGAACATGAGAGCGAAGCTGAATGGGCATGCACCCGAAACTGAAGAAACATTCCCTCTGCTCGGACCAGCACATGATCATCAGAAAGGGGCACAGAAAATTTGAAAAATACAACCCCCCCCCCTATGCTAGTAGGAGCGGCTGAGCGGGGGTGTGTAATTAAAAAAAATTGTATTTTAATTCTGCACTGATTGTCTTTGAAATTGCCCCTGCCCCCTATTAAATCCAATCTGGGGACAAAACCAGGGACAGACTTGGTCTGGGGACAGTGTCCTCAATCAGGGGACTGTCCCCTGAAACTGGGGATGTCTGGTCACCCTAACTTAAGGGACAGACATCACTCGTCCGGGGTCGTCCTTGATCCTGGGTCTGTCATCCCACCACCCCCCGTGTGTGGCCCTCCTGGCCGGGGGTGTGTGTTCAAGTGTTCCTGGCTCCGAGACCACGTTGGTTCGGTGTTGTGATCTAAGTAGGCCCGGTAGTCAGACTGGGTCTACGCTTGCAGGGTGGTCCTGTGCTGTCCATCCTGAGGGAGGAAGCCACTCGATGAAGAACTTGTCTTGGAGAGCACCAAGCATGAGGCTGGTATCTCAGGAGAGGCCTTGAACTATATCGAAGGATGCACCATTACTGAAGGGCTGAATGATGGTGGCCTGTCAGTTCTAAGTTCACAAGAAGTTGATCGGGAGAGATCCAGGTGCTTAATCCTGTGCTGAGAGGATTGTGGACCGAATATATCTCCATCTTTGGGAAGGTCTGTGGCAGAGACTGTACCAAGATTCCGTGTGACACCCTGGCTGCTAGGTTAGTGAAAGAGGCCTATCCAGGTGCAGAATACCCGCTCTGGCTAGAGTGGCGACGAAAGCTGTGTTGCTGGAAGCAGGAGTGTTTCCGAACGAAAGTTATACACCTGAACCTACTACCTATCACCAGGGCCGGTGCAAGAATTTTTGACGCCCTAAATGCAATGCAGAATACCAGCAGTTATAGAGGAACAACAAATCCCAGCAATACATTTTTTTTTAAATTGGAAACTTTAAAACAGGTCCCCCTTACCCGTTTCTGAACCCTTGTAAGTCACGGTGGCGACTCTGCGGGCGTGTGTCCAGCCTGTGTGGTGAGCAAACCTCCCGCCTCCATTAGTACAGACCCCCCCATAAACCACGCCCATTAGTACATACCACCCACAGGACCAACCACCCCCTCCATTAGTACAGACCCCCCTCAGGACAAACCTCCCGTCTCCATTATCAATATTCATGCTGCTATAGCTCCACACCTATCATCCAGAAACTTCTCAAGATCCCTGAATACAGAGGAAGCTATCCAGCAGACTAGCAGCAGCAGAGCACATAGATCAGGTCTAACTAAGCATTTACAGCTCACTGAGTACAGTGAGCCAAAGTATGCTTTTACCTCAAACAAAATCCCAATTTTTCTGTTTCTTTTGGATTACAAATAATCACACAAGTCAATACTGCAGTATAAAATAAGCTAGCTGAAGACAAACTGGAATTTGAGGAATATTCATCGCTTTAATCCTTCACAAGGGTTTACTTCTCTACATTGGAGAATTGCTCTGAACTACAACCTAGAGGGAGCCATTTAGTGAGATATAGGGCCAGATTCAGGTAGAGTTAGGCCGCGTACACACGGCAGAGAACCTCGACGGGCAGAACACATCGTTCCGCCCGTCGAGGTTCCCTGCCGGCCGTCGAAATCGGCGACCCGCCCGTCGGGAATGGCAACCAGCCATTCATCCAGGCGGGCCGTCGAGCAAATAGAGAGCGTGCTCTCTATTTTTGCTCGACGGGCTTCCCGACGGGATGCTCGCCGAGAGCGTACACACGGCCGAGGTCCTCACTGGAATGCAGCTTCCAGCGAGGTTCTCGCTGGTTTCCAGCGAGAACCTCGGTCGTGTGTACGCCGCCTCAGGCGGGAGTATCAGTGATACTCCAGCCTAACTGTCACTTTAAGCCGGCGTTTCTGTTTTCTGTAACCAGAGAACAAGAAACGCCGGGTTCGAGTTCCGATGCGTAATTGAATTTCGCCATCGCATCGCAACTTTAATTTAAAAATGGCGCCGGGGGCGTTACTGCTGATTTACGCCGAAAAAATATGTTAATCAGCGAGAATCGGCAATTCACGATCGTATTCGGGCGCGACGCAGTGACTTTCCGACGTTTCCGTAAGCGATACGCGGCGTAAAGATAAAGCAGCCCCCTAGTGGAGTATCCTATGTTAAGTATAGCCGTCGTCATCGCGTCGGAAAAAAAAAAAAATCGCGTCGCTTGCGTAAAACGTCCATGAATGGGGATTTGACGTCATTGACGTTCACTGACAAAATTTGGAGCATGCGCACTGGGATGCATTGACAGTCGACGCATGCGCAGTACGTTCGCCGCGGGATCGCGCTTAGTTTAAATAATACACGCCCCGTACCCGCCCAATTTGAATTCCGCCGGCTCATTTGCGAAATGCTGCCGCAACTTTAGGAGCAAGTGCTTCATGAATAACAGCACTTGCTCCTAAAATTTCGCCAGAGTAACGTAAATGAGAAGCGTTACTCCAGCTTAAAGATGCTCCCATCTACCTGAATCTGGCCCATAGTTAGAACTTGTATTGTATTACTCACTGTCTGTGCATTTTCTTAGTGCATTGGTCTGTGTGTAGAGGCCTCAGTGGGAAGGTATTTAATACATGTGTTAAAAGTATTGAGGATCTATCTCCCTGTGCACCTGTTCACATATACCATCATCAGTATGCTACTGGGTGCAAGTGTATGATATCATTGCATTGAACCAATACCTCTGACAATCATAACCTGTGTTCATTCAGTATTTAATTGTACAATTTCCATGTGTTATCTTTTACCATAGTAAACGTTCTGAGTGGTTCAGTGACTTTGTCTGAGTTTTTGTCTGCAGAGTCTGGGTGGCCAGTGGAGGGTACCGCTACACAGGTTTTATTTAGCCCCCCCATAGAATTGGACAATGGGATTAAAGGGGTTGTAAAGGTTTTCTTTTTCTAAATAGGTTCCTTTAAGCTAGTGCATTGTTGGTTCACTTACCTTTTCCTTCGATTTCTCTTGTCTGAGTTTCTCACTTCCGGTTTCTCCTCAGTAAGCTTGCCCCCATCATCCGAGCCATTCTGGCTGGGGGTTAGTCAGCCAGAACAGCTTACTGAGGAGGAATAGGAAGTGAGAAATTCAGACAAAGAAAAAAAAACATTTAGAAGGGAAATGGAAGGAAAAGATAAGTGAACCAACAATGCACTAGCTTAAAGGAACCTATTTAGAAAATAAAAAATTAACCTTTACAACCCCTTTAACCTTTAATTTTGGATTTGCTGAAATTTGTATCCGGTTTGCTGAACCCTTGGGAAATCGAAACTAATAGCTGGTCAGATGACTTCATGAACCGGATAAAGTTGGATCTTCTGTTCTCTCTGATAGTGTCCTTGGTAAGAACGTGTGCGGTTGCATGAAACTGGAGCAATCAATTCTTATATAATGTTATTTATATTGGAAACACAAGCTAATGGCCCAGGAGTTGGGAAAGGTCGTTTTGGTATTTATCATTCGACTATTAAATATTTTGCCTTTATCCACTTTGACTAAATGTCCTGGCACAGATAGGTAATTATTACTTTGTCTTAGGTGTAGATCAGCATTTGTCCTGTTCTAACTGTACTGTTTGTAGTTGTTCTCGTTAATATGGGTCGTTGAGCTGCTTATAGCTGCATATGGCATACATAGTAAATAAGTGACCAGATATTCTGTTTATACAACATTTTAGAGGTGAAATAAAGTATAATTTCAATTTTGGTCATATGCTTATTTTATTTTAACAGATCAGATAAACTAGATGAATCCAAAGTGTTTTTCGTAATTGTATCATATATATGTTTTGCATTATATATATATATATATATATATATATTATATATATATATACTGTATATGAACGGTATCCCACAAAAGTACACCACTCACATTTTTGTTATTTTATTCTATCTTTTCATGTGACAACACTGAAGAAAGGACACTTTGCTACAATGTAAAGTAGTGAGTGTACAGCTTGTATAACAGTGTACATTTGCTGTCCCCTCAAAATAACTCAACACACAGACATTAATGTCTAAACCGCTGTCAACAAAAGTGAGTACACCCCTAAGTGAAAATGTCCAAATTGGGCCCAATGAGCCATTTCCCCTCCCGGGTGTCATGTGACTTGTTAGGCCGTGTACACACGATCAAACATTTCCACTGAAACTGGTCCGCAGACCAGTTTCAGCGGACATGTTCGATGGTGTGTACGGCCTATCGGACCGTTTTCCAGCGGACCAAAGTTTCAAAACATGCTTTGAAATCTGTCCGCTGGAAGCCTGTCCGTCGGAGAGGTTCGATGGTTAGTACACAAAATCATCGGACCAAAAACCTGCGCATGCTCAGAATCAAGTCGACGCATGCTTGGAAGCATTGAACTTCATTTTTTCATCACGTCGTTGTGTTCTACGCCACCGCGTTCTGGTCCGAGGGGATTTTGGTCCGATGGTGTGTACGCACATCAGACCAACAGACAACTTCAGCCTGGTCCGATGAAAACAGTCCGTCGGACATGTTTCATCGGACATGTCTGATCGTGTGTACGCGGCCTTAGTGTTATGCCCTGTACACACAATCAGAAATTCCGACAGCAAAAGTCCGATCTGAAGCTTTTGAACAGAAATTCCGACCGTGTGTATGCTCCATCTGACTTTTGCTGTCGAAATTTCTGGCAACAAAAGATTGAGAGCTGGTTCTCAAATTTTCTGGTGGAAAAAAATCCTATCGGAAAATCCGATCGTCTGTAGCAATTCCGACGCATGCTCGGAAACAATTCGATGCATGCTCGGAAGCACTGAACTTAATTTTCTCGGCTCGCCGTAGTGTTGTATGTCATCGTGCTCTTTTGTGTGACCGTGTGTATGCAAGTTAAGCTTGAGTGGAATTCCATCGGAAAAAACATCCAAGGTTTTTCAACGAAAAATCCGATCGTGTGTAGGCGGCATATCAAGGTCTCAGGTGTGAATGGGAAAACAGTTGTGTTAAATTTGGTGTTATCGCTCTCACTCTCTCATACTGGTCACTGGAAGTTCAACATGGCACCACATGGCAAAGAACTCTCTGAGATTCTGAAAAAAATTTAATTTGAAAAAAATCAATTGTTGCTCTACATAAAGATGGCCTAGGCTATAAGAAGATTGCCAAGACCCTGAAACTAAGTTGCAGCACGGTGGCCAATAGGGATGATCCGAACACCCCTCGGTTCGGTTTGCAGCAGAACATGCAAACAGGCAAAAAATGTGTTCGAACATGCGAACACTGTTTGCGTCTATGGGACACGAACATGAAAAATCAAAAGTGCTCATTTTAAAGGCTAATTTGCAAGTTATTGTTATAAAAAGTGTTTGGGGACCTGGGTCCTGCCCCAGGGGACATGTATCAATGCAATTTTTATTTAATTTTTAAATTGACGTTTTTTCGGGAGCAGCGATTCTAATAATGAAGTTCCACCCTGAATAATTTTTTTATACTTACCAGAAATAGCGGTTGCTATACGGAAGTCCATAATCTGCCTCTTCATCGTCTGCGCAGTGTCTTCTGGTGAATGGGGCGTGCTGCCTTCTGGGAACTGTGTGTATCCCAGAGAGCAGCCGACCCATTCACAAAGAGCCGTGCGGCTCGCGCATACGCAGTAGGAAACGGGCAGTGAAGCGCACGGGCTGTTTCCCTTACTAAAGGTTGGCGGTGACGGGAGCTGCTAGGATCGAGGGATTGGCCTGGGGGGGGGGGGGGGGAGTTGACATCGCGGACGAGTAGGACAGGTAAATGTTCTTATTAAAAGTCAGCAGCTACAGTATTTGTAGCTGCTGACTTTTAAAAAAAATCATGGGTGGAACCCCCCTTTAACATGAAACAATAAATGTGAAATATTCCTTTAAATTTCGTACCTGGGGGTGTCTATAGTATGCCTGTACAGTAGCGCATGTTTCCCCTGTTTATAACAGTCCCTGCAATAAATTGAATATTCTAAAGGAAAAAAAGTCATTTAAAACGACTCGTGGCAATACAAATAAAAGTCATTGAAAAAAACAACATGGGTTCCACCCCCCCCCCCCCCATTACCCGGGCTTTGGGTCTGGTATGAATATTAGGGGAAACTTGAACCAAAAAAAAAAATGCCTGGGAGTCCCCTCAAATTCCATTACCAGTCCCTTCAGGTAAATCCAAACCAGACCCTTGTCTGAGCAGGCAACCTGGCAGGCTGCAGGAAAAGAGGGCAGCCATCAGAGGGCAGTCATCAGAAATTTTGAGGCATCTTACACAGCTTTAGGCCTGCCCCCCCGGATCTTACCATCAACATTGCCCAGGGCTGTGCAGTTTACCATCAACGCAGGTGCAGCGCACTTCATCTGCAACTTTCCAGGGTTTTCTTGCTCTTTCTATTATATCCTGCGCGTGTGTTGCACTTTCTGAAAGCGAAAAGTAGAGCTACCCCCCGAAAGAGCCGCTGATTGATTGTTGGGATCGGCACATTACGTTACCCTAGCGTTGTCTAGGGGTGTGATGCAGGAACAAAGTAGTGAGGGAAGGTCCAGACAGTCAATAAAGGTTTTTCCAATGCTTTATTTCCAGTCCATTACAGCCAACATCAACTTCAGTTAGGAAGGAGAAGAAAGGTTGATGAAAGAAGATGAGAACTTGCGGTGTCAGGCCTGGATATGAAAGGGCGAGCCTGCCTTTAGTAGTACCAATTTGTAAATTCGTCGCCACTCCTGCCTAAGTGGGTGGAGTGTCCACGGACAGGTTTTCTTTCTGTAACCTGGCAGCCGAGGTGTCACTTTAGATATCTGGGAGGAACAGGTCTTTCACACAGACCTGGCTCTAGGGCCTCTGCCACAGGCCAATTGCTTTAGATGAGATTAGGTGGATGAACAGAGCGAATCCTCCCAGTAAATTCTAGCACAGGTCACCGGGAGACAGTAAAGCGTACCTGTCCGCATCCCGGTCACCAGATCCCCGATTGGTTCGTTCAGGCCCTGTGGACAACCTGCCTCCGGGTTCCCCTCGAGCCGATCCCCCAATCGCACGGCACCCAGCCTGAGATCCAATCAATAGGACTGGAAACCCAGTAAGTCACTGAGGTCCCCTTTCGCCTCCGGTTGAGGTGGATGCCGCACCTGGAACCGGGACCCCGTGAAGATCCGGAACACATGACACCTGTCACAGATATACCCCTCCCCAGCATGCCCCGCAAGAGAAAAACTCCTTTAATTGGCTGCTGGGGAAGACTTGGTCTGCCAGAAACCCCTCTGGCTCTAACTGCCGACCAGAGACGATACCACATCCCTAGAATGCAGACTGGCCCAGTGGACCTTTCTGGAATAAAAGAGGTCACAATTTAGGTAAATCATGACTGGGAGCAATGTAACTCTCCCAGTCCAACTAACTTAAAAGCAAGGGGCGCTACATTTATAAATTCTTTATTTTTCACAAGTTTCATGTTACAGATTATCACATTTTATATCATCAGTTTATATCAACTATGGCAACGAAGGAAGAAAGAGATGGAGAGACACCGTTACAGTCCTATCTTTCCCCTCTCTCCTTATTTCTTCTCTGGTTCCGTGTAACTTCTCATTTTCTCTTTAACTTACTTCTCATTATTGCCCTCCCCCTCTCTCTTCCCACCAACTTCCGGTAGGGACCCAACAAAACAAGAAAAAAAAAGGGGCCAACAATGCAGGTTGTCTATCCACCCCCCACCCCCTATCCCAGGCCCACCCCCTTGCATTGCACTCTGTTTGATGCTCTGGGATGGAGGGTCAGCAAACCCAGACTGCGATCTACCAGTCACCCCCGGCATAGACTGTCAAAAGTGAATTATGCAGATAGCGGATGAATTAGAATACAGACAGAAATCACACTCAGAGCTTGGGATAGAGGCAAGGTTAATCTCAGAGGTTTGCAAACACTTTAACCACTTCAATACTGGCCCATTGACAAATGACGGCCAGAGATGGGATCTCCCATCCTAAGTGGCCGTCAATTGACGGCCTGGGTTTGCGGGTGGATATCTGAATGATGCCTGCAGCCAGAGGCATCATCCAGATATCCTCTTCTTCAGCCGGCGATTCTGCACGACATAAGAACGATCATAGCGGCGGTTCCGCCGCTTGATCGTTCTTACAGGCCGCGGGAGGGGACATCCCCCCCCTCCCGCCGCCATCCGGTGCTTCTCCGGCCTCTCCCGTGCCTTCGGGGGCCCGGAAAATGAATCGTCCGGTGTCGGCAGGAAGCATAGAGATGACTGGTGACCAGATGGTCACCAGTCATCTTTATGACCGTCGGAGGACCCAGGCGCGATGTGATGACTTCACGCCCGGGTCCCCGTAAGTAAGCAAAGCCGTGATTGCGGCTGTAAGCAACCATTCATGAGATCGGTGAATTTTTTTTCACCGATCTCATGGTTTCCAGCCTGGAGGAGAGATGTGAGGTCTTATTGACCCCGCATCTCTCCTTAAAGAGGACCTGTCACACACATTTCCTATTACAAGGGATGTTTACATTCCTTGTAATAGGAATAAAAGTGGAAAAAAAAAAACTGAAAAAAAGTGTAAAAATAAATAAAAAATAAGTCAAAAAAATAATTAAAAGATAGAAAAAAATTAAAACGCCCCTGTCCCCGATAGCTCGCGTGCAGAAGCGAACGCACGCGTAAGTCCCGCCGACATATGTAAACGCCGTTTAAACCACATAAGTGAGGTATGGCCGTGTGCGTTAGAGTGCCAGCAACTAATCTAGCACTAGATCTCCTCTGTAAATCTAAACTGGTAACCTGTAAAAAAAAAAATAAAGCGTTGCCTATGGAGATTTTTAAGTACCGAAGTTTGGCGCCATTCCATGAGTGTGCGCATAATTAAAGCGTGACATGTTGGGTATCTATTTACTCGGTGTAACATAATCTTTCACATAACACAAAAAAATTGGGCTAACTTTACTGTTTTGTTATTTTGTTAATTCATGAAACAATTTTTTTTAAAAAAAAAAGGCGTTTGAAAAATGATTGCGTAAATACCGTGCGAGATAAAACGTTGCAATGACCGTCGTTTTATTCCCTAGGGTGTCTGCTAAAAAAACATATATAATGTTTGGGGGTTCTGCGTAATTTTCTAGCAAAAGAATGATGATTATTACATGTAGGAGAGAAGTGTCAGAATAGGCCCGGTATGGAGGTGGTATAAAAGCCCGGTATTGAAGTGGTTAAATGTCATCATTTTAGCTTTGGATATCTTGGCCCGGATTCACAAAACCTCTTTCTGTCGGCATAGCATATCTTCTTTACGCTACGCCAGGCAACCTTCAGAGACAAGCATGGTATTCACAAAGCAAATGCTCTCAATGTTGCGCTGGCGTAGCGTATAGTTGTCGGCGTGAGCCGACGTAAGTCAAAGTAGGTGGAAGTGGGCTGGAAGTGGGCGTGATATATTTAAATGAAGTGTGACCCCATGCGAATGATGGGCTGAGCTTCAAAAAACAAACTGCGCATGCGTCATATCTTGGACGCATCCCAGTGCGCCTGCTCACAGTTACGTCAAGATAACTGCCTAAGCTACGTCAAAAACACTGCCAACGACGTGAACGTAACCTACGCACAGCCCTATTCACGTACTACGTAAACGACGTAAAAATCGACGGCGTTCATTCTTTGGTCCATACCTTTGAATGGGTTGCGCCTCCTATATGAGGAATAACTTTACGCTGGACGTAACCCTTACGCAAATTGCTTAAAACATGCGCCGGGCGCAAGTACGTTCGTGAATCGGCTTATCTTACTCATTTGCATATTTCAAATGAGTACGCCGAATGCGTCCTGCGTAACTATGCGAGCACGATTCGCTGGCGTAGGCAACTTACAATGGCGTATCTATAGATACTAACTCCTAACTCCTACGTGAATCCGGGCCCTTGTGTTGAGTTGGATGACCCCCAAAAGGTTCATATACCAATACTTCACATGCAATTACTCAAATTCTTATTACCAGTTTAAAAGTTATTTTACACGTATGGCCCAACAATGTACCCCTATAAAGTCATTGCTTTTTCAATAAGGAAACCACTGTGTTATTTGTAGCAGTTCATTCCTTAAATATCTCATAGTGATTCTCTTGAATAAATAAGGTCAACCATTCCATTGTTGTGCTGTTTTGTCTTCTGAACCAGCTATACACCCCGGATAATAGGGGCATGTAATATTTAGACTTAGTCATACCATGGCTACTGAATACACACTACCACAGTTCATGGATATGTCATGTTTTGTCTTGCCATTTTGAGCATTTTTTTTATTTTATATGTTCATCTTTGCTCTACTGGTGTGTGAAGGATACTGCACCAGGTAGTCATACTTTTATTGATCTATTTATTTGCATATAGCACCACCATGGTATGCAGTGATTTATAATGTTTACAGAATAGAACCATTCACATGTTTCTGTAATAGAAAATCTTTGAGTCTAATGTCACTATTAGAGGCAGGGCTTTATTTCAGGGGGAACTTGGGGGAACTCAGTTCCGCCACCTCTGGCTCAGACCCTTTGGTGCCTGCTCACCACAATCACTTGTAAACACAGAAGTCTGGTTTCTGTGTTTACAAGTGACAGCTCTGCACTCTGTGTGTAACCCCCTGAACTCTGCACTCTGTATGTAATGCAATCCTGGTATTTAATGCCCCTTTAAGACCCTTCTACTGTTTTTGAACTCTGAACAGGGTCGTGGTTGAGTTCCTGCACCCATTTTCTGAGAAAAAAAGCTCTGATTAGAGGGCTGTGTGATGGAAAAGTAAAAAAATTGGTAAAAAACCCCAAAACCAAATTCGAACATCACTGAAGTCAATGGTATTCTATACATGCGGCACTACTGCTGATAAATGACAGATTTCCAGCTGAAGTATTTAAAACTTACCACCAGGACTTCCCGTTGATGTCATTGACCTGATTTGGCCTGATTTGGTCAGTGACCAAATTGCCACATCTGGGAATCTGTTATTTTGTGATGGGAATACAGTATGTACAGATCATCGTGATTGAAGTGGATCATGTTGCTAGATGTCATGATTCACGTGGACTATGCCGCTGAATTCTGTGATTCACGCTGGATTCACTTTGGGGTACATTGTAAGTATGTGGACATTTGACTGTTAAAGCTTTGACTGTCACAGTGAGCAGACAGGTTCGTTTTTGCAATGCCTCTTCTGCAATAAGATACATCTAACCACCTATCCATTGCTGCACATGCGCATGTGTGCCGTGATGACTCCAGCATTGACAAAATCTTTTGTTGGCCAATGAAGATGGCCAAAGACCAGCACACAGGAGAAGTCATGATCCCCATGACTAAACTCCAAGGGGGGGGGGGCGGAGCAAAACACATTGGGGGCCTGGCCTGATGGGAGCCCAGACTGCGGTTGTCTCTCTTGTACCACCTTAGGACTCAGTGGATTATGGTGTAATGGTCAGGGGTTAACGCCATTTACGATATTCCATTTCGAGCCCAAGACAGCTTATCAACACTCCACAATCCAGCAGACGAACACGACCCATAGGATTCCCCCAGAAACGAGACACACAGCTCTGTTCTCTGGTTTCAAACAGATAGAATCTTTTGCAAAAATGTGTAGAGAAAAAACGGATGGCCGCACTCCAAAAAAATGGTTCCTTTTAATAAAACTGGTCACAACATGAACATATGACAGCAAAAAATCAGAAGAAAAGCTGACGCGTTTCACACTATCATACAGTGCTTATTCATAGCTATGAATAAGCACTGTATGATAGTGTGAAACACGTCAGCTTTTCTTCAGATTTTTTGCTGTCATATGTAAATGTTGTGACCAGTTTTATTAAAAGGAACCATTTTTTTTGGAGTGCGGGGGGCCGTCCCGGTTTTTCTCTTCACATTTTTACATATTATTGCAGTGCCTGCACCCAGGTGTTTGGACTCCACCTTTCAGTTCCCTGGGACCTCTGAGCGGTAAACTTTCTTTCTCATCCCATACTGGATAGAATCTTTTAATGGGGAAACTCAGGCTTTTATACAGTTAGAAACCCCAAGGAACAATGACTGAACGCCACCCACAACATTACACAATGAGCCCAATACGCATCTTTTAGTCAGACTTTCTGGCACCAGGTCTGACACAATCCACATGAGCTAATTAGCTACAGCTAACAAGTCAGACATCATGACTTTTAGACTGCTAACTCACAATACACATCTATCATCAATAGAAATTCACACAATACAGTGTCAATAGAATGACTCAATGAAAGGTCTTGGAAGCCAGACTAAGGTTAATTTACATGACAGTAGCAGACTTAATTACCACCTTAACAGTCTATGTTCCCACATTGAATGAGTCACTCTTCTATTGACCTGTTGGGTTCAGAATTAACAACCTGTAATTAGTTCTTCCATACATTCTTGAATATATTGTTGATTACATTACTGCCCCATCTCATGTAGTCCAAGATATAATTTCTCAGGCATCCTATGCCTGAGAAATTATAGAATAGCAGTCAGAGGCATTGAGGTTGATTTATAGAGATGTCGCGAACATAAAATTTTCCGTTTGCGAACGGTGAATGCAAATTTCCGCAAATGTTCGCAAACGGGCGAACCGGGCGAACCGCCATAGACTTCAATAGGCAGGCAAATTCTAAAACCCACAGGGACTCTTTTTGGCCACAATAGTGATGGAAAAGTTGTTTCAAAGGGGCTAACACCTGGACTGTGGCATGCCGGAAGGGGATCCATGGCAAAACTCCATGACAGAGTCGGGTTTTAATCCATAAAGGGCATAAATCACCTATCATTTCTAAATTGTTTGGAATAACGTGTACACGCTAGCAGGCAACTGACTGCTATTCTATTACAGTCAAAATTGTTTTTTTTTTTTTATGTAATCTACTGTGACACCAGATATGAGTGGTGGCACTGGGCAAGTGGGCACAGTATACGCTGTGAGCCTGACACACACGCTGGCAGGCAACTGACTGCTATTCTATTACAGTCAAAAAAAAATTTTTTTTATGTAATCTACTGTGACACCAGATATGAGTGGTGGCACTGGGCAAGTTGGCACAGTATACGCTGTGCGCTAGACACATTCTGGCAGGCATCTGTCTGCTATTCTATTACAGTCAAAATAGTTTTTGTTTTTTAAATGTAATCTACTGTGACACCAAATATGAGTGGTGGCACTGGGCAAGTGGGCACAGTATATGCTGTGAGCCTGACACACACGCTGGCAGGCAACTGCAATTAGATTACAGAGAAAGAAAAAAAAAGCAGACTGATGTACTAGCCCTAAAAATGGCTATTTGGGGTGCTGTCAGGATGCTGTCCTTACAGCAGAGATCAGATGAGTCTTTCAGGACTGGAGTGGACACTGAATACACTGGAAAAAAAGGAAATCACTGTGCTAAAACATACATAGGAAAGAAAGGGAGCTAAAACATAATAAAATGTGCTACCCCAGGTGCTGCAATCTACATGTAAACAATAAATACAAGAAATTAACATAAGAATTTTTTTTCTTATTTTCTCTTTTATATATTAATTGAAATTCAGCAGAGGGACATTTATTTTCATCACCATATGTTTTCGTCATTAATATTATCTATTAGGTGATCGTTTATTGTCCAGCGGCCATCATAGGTCACCCTTTTTTTAATTTGTGTTTACTCACTTATTGATCTGTGGTCGTTTATATATTTATTCTATTTTGTGGTAGCGCGATTTAATTTTTTCTTATACTGAATACACTGGCCTAGGTATCGATTTCCCTATTAAATCAGCAGCAGCTAGACTGTCCCTCCTCTCACTAAGATTGCTGCTTCCGAATGAATCTAAAATGGATGCTGTCCAGGAGTTGGGAGGGTCTGGGAGGGAGGGTATGCTGCTGATGTGGAATGTGCTGGAATGTGTCTGCTGACTGTGAGGTACAGGGTCAAAGTTTGCTCAATGATGACAAATAGGGGGCGGACCGAACATCGCATATGTTCGCCCGCCGCAGCAAACGCGAACAAGCCATGTTCGCCGGGAACTATTCGCTGGCGAATAGTTCGGGACATCTCTATTGATGTACTTAAAAGCAAATAGACTGTTCAATTTGCAAGGGAATTTGGCGTTAATGAATGTAGTAAAGTTTTACTTTAAAAAAAACAAAAAACAATCATGTGCAAGGAAAAAAAAAATTCTTGCTCATACATCACGGGAATTTTCCCCAGAGCTTAGTCAATGAGCGGAAACTCTGATGATCACATTATCCAATCATGTGCAAGCTAAAAAAAAAATTTTTTTTTTTTAAACAGCTTACCTGTAAAATCCTTTTCTTGGGAATACATCACGGGACACAGAGCCTTAATTACTTAATGGGTTATGTAGTCACCACAGGTGGTTGGACACTGGAAAACCCAATTAGAATTGAGTTCCTGCCCTAGATAACCCCTCCCAAATGGAGAGTACCTCAGTTTTTTTGCCAGTATTCACATTAAATATGTGCTAAGAAGAAAGAAGCTCTTTTGAGGGTTTTCTGTGGAGGCCTATGAGCTATAACCGGATCCATGCCTCGGGCCGATATCAAACGCCTAAGATGGGTAGTACCCAGTGTAGCTGGCCAGCTAGAACCTGTCCTAGGTAGCTAAAATAGCCTACATGTATATACAGCTAAGCCTGCTGGGAACCTAGTGTGGTGCACATGTTTATATGTGAGAGACAAAAGCAAAGTTATTCACAGTTGAATTCATGCCAGAAAGCATAGAGTTAAGCTTTTGTGACTCATCAGAAGCCTTGGCCCAATCACAGCCAATCTCACATTGAGCAGAGTCTTGACCAGTCACAGCCAGCTTTACAAAACACTCTGTCTGGGAGGTTCCTAATACTCCATGTGCTGCTAGATTATTCCACACAGAGACAGAAAGCCACATGGAGACAGAGCAAAGCAGAAGTTGTGTTTTTATGGAAACCAGGGGCTAAAAATAGGTATGTGACACAGCTATATATATGTTCTTATTGTAAATAGTGTGGTTAGAACTGTATACTGATCTAGTTGTTTGTATTACTTGTAGTTCCACCTAACCTAACCTAATTCACAAACCAAA